>JAURVB010004374.1:0-57305 GCA_033002965.1 Piper betle
TTCATCTCTTATAAATTCCTAAAAGGAACTTGAAAAGGATTAATTGTACCTAAAAGATACGCCTACTTTACTTTTACTGTGTCTTCATCATTTCCGAGTAGAATGATTACAAAAAAGATGTGACATGTCAAAATCTAAAATGCGGATGTTTTTAGATATAAAAATACTTGATGATGTCTGAAATTATTTTTTTGCCGCTTAATTTGAATGTGTACTAACAGGGGCAAGCATTAGCCAAAATAAATATAGGAGCTGTTTTGGATTCTGCTGGTGACTGGGCTGGTGCTCTGCAATCTTTTGAAGAGGGTTACAGGTTTCTTTGATTAAAACTGTTGTAGATTCTTATGTGGCGCAGCCCATTTTGAAGTTAATTGTTGAATAATTGATTTGTGAAATGACTTAGTTTTTTCTTATTACATCCCTTATTTGCGTGGCAGGATGGCATCTGAAGGAAAACTATTGTCAGTACAAATCTCAGCTTTAGATAACATGCACTATAGCAATATGATAAGATTTGACAACATGGAAGAGGCTAGGTAATGTGTTCGTACGATAGGTTTGCTTCTTATACAAGACCACAATAGGTAAATGATGACACATTGACAATGAAGTTACTAGACCTCCCTGAATGGTCTCCACCTGTGCTTTTTATTTGGTCAATCTCTTTTGAAGTGCTTTATAGCTTGTACCTTATTGATCATGCAACTAGTTGTGAATCGACAATTTCCATACTACTAGTTTTTCAGCACATCATTGAGAAGCAGAACAATGCTTTTCCTATTTACTTAATAGCTTGGTTTGATAGTGCTGAGATAAATTTATGTGCCCTGTAGGAAGCTGCAGCGAAATTAACAAGTTGAAATGTTCTCTAAATGAAGAAGGTGAACCAGGAAATGAATCAACTCAATGCTGCCCAGAAAACAGAGCCTGACAGGGGTCATTTGTCTAATCGTGCTTCTGACTCGTGTAACTCACCTCCCTTTTCAACAAGGTTGGAAATGGACCCTGTTGGCATTGAGTCTGACGATGGAAAAGCGAAGAAAAAATTAACACAACTTGCATCAATTGGAAAGAGAATTATTGATCCTGTCCATACAAAGAAAGATTCTTCAAAAGATAATTGTAGTTCACATCAAGTTGGTCGTAAGCGTGTAAGGGTGGTCCTTTCAGATGATGAATTAGAAGATGATGATGCGAGTAGCCTCTCTGCAAAAAAGCTACCAAATTCTTCTTTTGATGATCTGATTACTTCTGAAAAAGGTGTTCATTCTACTATAAGAATCGTTGGTTGGTTAAGGAATTGGAATTTAGTAGGGTTCAGAAGATGTTTTTTTCTGTTTCTTACTGGCTGGATTTTTCCATCTAGAAGCAACTATCTTTAGGTTTCTACCCTTACATTAAATTTAGTAACTGCAATACCTTTTCTGCAGGAAGAGAAGGGGGGAACATAACAATCCAAAAACTAATAATGCTGCATTTGAGGCAAGCTTTCTACTTTCAATTTGATGGTTACTGTGGTCATCTTTTCCTATTAATTATGTAAACGGCTTCTTTAACTAGACCATCACATATCTTATTTTTGCCTAGGGGTTAGCCTCCTTCACAACATTTTTGACAGCTTATTTTTGTTAAGCATCATCCAGCCTTCATATGCTATTCACCCTCTTCTATATGTTATGTAAAACAAACTCAGTGGAAGAATGCAATGAAGATCTAATTTCAGTTTTGTCATTATTTTATGCCTATCTAGTGTCTCAATTTAATGCGTGAGGGATATTGAGATGTCTGCAATTCTTTTTTGCCATATATAAGATATGATTATATGTTCTACCTTGGGGCATGATGAATGTCGTATCTAGATTACCCTTCTACATGAAAAAAGACATATCATGCCTTCTGTCAATTTTTGTCCGAAAACAGGAATTAGAAACCTTTTCAAGGCATCTATAACAGGTTTTAATATGTCCATTAGTAGCTATATTGTAAAAATTGATGCACTTTTTATCAGGATTTGGAGAAGGAAGGGACTAGCTGTGCTCCTACAAATTTTGATGAAAGCACTTGTTCTTTTAAATCTGAAAGCCCAGAGTCCACAGCTCTAAATAGAAAGGTGGTCGGCTCAATTTCACCTCAGGACCTGCCAGTTACTTTTCACTCTGGGGCAAGTGAGTCCAAAAATGATGGCCTTCAGGCCTACAGTAGTTCAGAAGGTCAAAAGGATGCATTTTGCCCTCAAATGAGTAGGGATAGTGTGGAGGAGGTAAGTTGTGTTATTATTTATAATCTGTTATGTGCTTTGTTGATTTGTGCCATCTTATCAAACTATTATAACTATATTACTTCTTATAGTGTGTCTTTGCATACATTAGCTATTATGTTCCGGCTAGAAAAAGCATGTGTAAAGATGTAACTTAGTCTCACTTTAGCTTATTGATCAATCATGTAACCGTGATTATCTGTATATGTGCACAGCATCTGATTCCCTGCAAACTTGTGGAGGAAATGATGTTCACTGACATTACTTGTTGTGCAACTGATGATACACTCGACACTGAAGCCTTCAAAATTCAAATAGCGTGCCTGTACTACCTGCAGCTTTGTGATGAAAGAAGGTCAAAGGGTGGGTACTGACAGTTTTTCTTCCTTGCTTTTTTCTTTCCTGCCTGAGATCTTGTCTTGTAAGTTTTTGATTTGTAAAGGTTGTTTTGAGCAATGTCACAGGTTCTTGTGAGTATTTTAATCTTGTTGTACCATTGGATGCTTTGTTAAAGCCACAAATGTTCCAAAGCAGTTGCATATTCTTAATCTAGGAGAAACATCTCACCACAGTAACATTAAGATCCAGTTGGGATTTAGATCTCTCTTCCCTCCTTGATGAGGAGAAGATTTGAAAATTTTAAGACGAAGATATTCCTGAGGAGGCACAAAATAATGAAGAGAAAGTGCATGATTGATTGTTTTTTTGCTTAAGACCTTGTCGCTAACAAATTCTATTACAGGATTGAAGTACTAATGATTGTGTTGCTTATTTTGTGCTATGTTAGGTTTACTACCCATTATTCAACACCTGAAGTGTGGCGGAAAAATTCTTGGACCATCAGAGCCACTCGATGAAATTAAGGGCTATATTAGCCAAAAAGATTGTGTTCATGTTGTTCTTGATGGTATAATGGATTCTCTCCTTCCTGTCATACATTCATTGTCATATTACATCCTTTCTATGATGTTTCTGTATATAGGAAAGAGTGGGTTGCAGACATTGTAATTGGAGTATATATACCTGTCTCTCCAAACATCAGCTTTTGTGATTGAAAAGTATATGAGCTTTTTGACATAAAACTGTGGTCTTCTTTTTGTTTTGCAGGATGGGTTCACAACCGTTTGATAAAACTGTACATTGACCAGTGTAAGAAGTTGTCAGAGTCACCCAATATTAAACTAGTAAAAAAACTTTATAATTTGGAGGTATCAAGCTGGCCAGCTATGTCTATGTTTCAGACTTCTTTCTTCAACTCTTGCCTTATTCTTGTTTTTTCCGGCTGCTATTTTGCATCGAGCCCTCATGTATATCTTACTTTTGCTCTTTTAAGGTTTCTGAAGATGAAGTAGTCATATCAGGCTGTGATCTACAAGATATGTCTATATCACCATTCTTAGATGCACTGCATGAGCGTAAAATAATATCCTCTTTAGACGTGTCACACAATTTGCTCGGTATTGTTCTTTCACCATGTTGATTTGTATTTTTTTAATGGAGAAGCTTTTTAATGATCATTGGGAGGAAGTTAATTGTGCCAGAATGGTGTCTTGTTAATTTCTTGTTCAGCCAATATTAGCTTGTAGTATCTCCTAGAAATGAAGCTGGCTACTGGTACAAATTTTATTCATTGATTGATATAGTGAAAGCTGTCCAACCAAGACTCCCCTAGAAGGGTAATTTGACAGAAACAAGGCCCGACAACAGAGACCAGCCAAACTAATCTATCTCAGCCAGCCAGACTGCAAACATGAACATTGCTATTGATTTTGGGCAACGTTCTTAGGATCTGAACAGAATTCTGCATTTTGCAGGAAATGGTACATTGGAGAAACTTCAGCAAATACTTGCATCGTCAAGCCAAAAGTATGGTGGTCTCACATTAGATTTGCACTGTAATCGATTTGGCCCTACTGCCTTGTTTCAGGTGAATGTATAGTGATTAGTTTTGTCAATCAAGTGCCTTACCTACCAAGCATCTCTGTGACCTCAGAAATTTCCCATGAATTTGCTTTGGACGATAACTATTAGTAATTTGCTATAATGTTTTGCTTTGGATTTACAGATATGCGAATGCAATGTGCTGTTTACTCGACTTGAAGTGCTGAATTTGTCAGAAAATAGGCTAACTGATGCATGTGGTTCATATCTTTCAACCATCTTGCAAAACTGCAGAGGTGAAGTTCTTACATCACATTGTTTAATTTAGTCTTTTTACATTTTTTAGCTACACGCAAATGACTTTTTTGGAGCCTAACTTATCCTCATTATTTTGCAGCACTTCACAGCTTAAAAATAGAAAACTGTTCTATCACATCCAGGACAATTCAGAGGATGGCTGATTCATTAGATCATGGTTCTTTAGTTTCAGAACTATATCTAGGTTTGTTTTCTTTGATTTGGTGTACTGGATTACTTTATGTCTATCAGCGTGCTGATTTTTAATTCTTTCTTTTCCGCTCAACAGGTAGAAACAATCCCATTTCTGGTACAGCTATGATAAACCTGTTGACCAAGCTGGCCTCTTTGAAGAGGTAAGCTATTGGTGCTTGTTCTCCTCTAAAGGCGTGCATCAGGTTCACTCATATGATTTTTTATCTGTTGTAGGATTTCTGAGTTGAGCCTTGATGCTGTGAAGCTAAGCAAACCTGTAGCTGATGCTCTTTGTTTACTTGCCAAATCTTCAAACTTATCATGCTTGATGCTTGGGGCTACAAATATTGGGGCTGTGAGTTCTCACCTTAGTTTTACTTTAGTTAAAATAAAAGTTGAGCAATTTTTACTTAATATTTACTGCTTATATAAGTTTTGCAGGAAGGCTCGGCTCAGTTGGTGGATGCATTGTCCAGTTCGTCCCAAGAATTGGTGAAGCTTGACCTATCGCGATGTTCTCTGCATTTTCAAACCCTTGCTAAAATTTGTGATAGTGATGGTGTGCTAGCAAATCTTCTTGATCTTAATTTACGTGGAAATGTGCTTGGCCTAGAGGTAGGCAGCTTCTTCTTTTATCTTGATATGTACTTTAAATACTCCTTTTCTCAGAGAAGAAAATGCAGGGAAGCAAGGCAGTCATATCTTTGTTGAAGAACCCTATATCTTCTCTCAGAGTGCTTGTGCTGGATAAATGTTTTATTGGGCCCTGTGGAATCGTTCAAATAATTCAAGCGCTTGCTGGTACTTCTCCACAGCCTATCCTATATGTTGTTGATGATTACATTTACATACATATTCTCCAGCGGACTTATTCATCCTCCCTCAGGCAACGAGGTGTTGGAGGAGCTCAATCTCGCAGAAAATGTAACTGGGAGCCATGGAGGCAATTTGCCAGGTCAATCAAAAACGAACTCAAAGACAACGGATGGTTTAGATCATTCATCAAGAGAAGCTCAAACTGCCCAGCAGGAATCATCGTCCACCACAGTAAATCTAGGCTGTGAAAGGCAAGAAGTAGCTGATAGTGAAGACAATCCAAGTGGGAGTAGTAGACCCAACCCATCAGAACTAGACGACTGTGCAAGTTCAGGCGAAAGACGGTCTCCCACAGACGACCAGTTCTTTGAAGAGCTATCAAAAGCCGTTGAGAAAGCCACATTTTTACAATGTCTTGATCTCAGTAGAAACGGGTTCTCCGCCGAAGCTGCCCAAAGCTTGTTTCAAGCATGGTGCACTTCAAAAAACGTTGGTTCTGCAGAAAAACACATAAAAGACAACGTCATCCACTTCTCCGTTGGAAGGAAAAAATGCTGCGGCGTCAAAACATGTTGTCGAAGATATTGATCTATCAAATGGTTTGTTTCTCTTCCACCCTCTCCATCAATTTTTTTGTTTATTCATGAGCTACGTAGTCATTGCCATCTAACCTAACCAAACTCTTGTAAACTATTGCAAACAGTGTTGTCTGGTAGTTTGTCTAATCTCAAGAAACTCTTGCATTGATTTTTGTTGGGTGATTTCATTTAAATTAAGTGATTTATATTATTTTTTTAATTTAAATTAGATATGTTTAATCTTTAATTATAATTGCAATAGTTAAAAGACGGCAGGAGTAGTTAATTGTGGCCAGGGTAGCAAATTTGTTAGGGGTGGAGAACACAGGCCTCCTCCACAGCCATGGCCGTCTCTCCCGAAAGCTCCCAACATGTTTTGCTTGTACCGTTCATGGCGCAGGGTCATTTCATCCCCTTCTTGGAGCTGGCCGACCTCCTCGTCCGTCGCGCCTCCGTCACCGCCACCCTCGTCACCACTCCTCTCAACGTCGCAAAGCTCCGGTCGTCCATCCCCCGGGCTCCCCCATCCGCTTCGCCGAGCTTCCCTTCTCCGCCTCCGACCCGATTCCGAGAGCACTGACACCTCACCTGCCGTACATGGGCGCCTTCGTTTTGGCCACCGAGATGCTGCAGGCTCCCTTCGAGCGCTTGGTCTCCGGCATCATGGAGGAGGACGGCCGACGCCGCCCTCTCCTCACCGTCTCCGATTACTTACTCGGGTGGACGGTGGAGACGGCGAGGAAGCTCAAAGTACCCCACGCCGCCTTCTCCACCAGCGGCGCTTTTGGGACGGCGGTCGTCATGGCATTGTGGCTTCGCTTTCCCCACCTCAACACCGACTCCGACACCTTCAACTTGCCGGGCTTCCCCAACAGCGTCCAGCTTCACCGCTCCCAATTGCCGCTCTCGATGCGCGGGCTCACGCCTACCGATCCCCCTGCCGTCTTCGCGCGGCGGCAGCTGTCACTGACCCTCCAATCCGACGCCATGCTCTGCAATTCGGTGGAGGAGATCGAAAAAGCAGGGGCGGCTATCCTCTCGAACTTCGCCGCCATGCCAGTGTGGTGCGTCGGCCCTCTCCTCCCTCGAACATTCCGGCGGGGAGGGAAAGATCAAGTCTTTGATGGCGCCCGGTTGATGGAGTGGCTCGACGGCCGCCCTCCTTGCTCCGTTGTCTACGTATCGTTCGGCTCCCAGAACAGCATTTGGCCGTCGCAGATGAAGGACCTGGCCTGGCCACGGCGCTTGAAGGCAGAGGGCATCCCTTCGTGTGGGCGATCAGGCCGCCCAAGGGCGGCGGCGGCGGCGTGCCGGAGTCGGAGTGACTGCCGGAGGGACGAGGAGCGGGTGGCGTCGGGGCAGGGGATGCTGGTCAAGACCTGGGCGCCACAGCTGGAGATACTGTCCCACCGGTCGACGGCCTCGTTCCTGAGCCACTGCGGGTGGAACTAGGTGGTGGAGAGCCTCAGCCAAGGCGTGCCGATCATGGGCTGGCCGGTGGCCGCCGAGCAGGCCTTCAACTCGATGGTGGTGGAGGAGCTGGGGGTCGGGGTGGAGGTGGTGCGTGGGTTGGACGACGAGGCCGACGTCGGCGGCGTGAGGGGGCTGGTGGAGTCGGCATTGGGGATGGTGGTGGGCGGTGGTGGGGAGAAGGGGTTGGAGATGAGGAAGAAGGCAGGAAAGATTGCACGGGTGTTCAAGTCTTGTGCCATGGATGGAGGTTCCCAGGAACGTTCCATTTCTGAGTTGATGAGCAACTTCTTTGGTAGCAAACATATTTGATTTGATCCATTCATATAGATCTTATATTGGTAGATTGGTAGATCATATGATCTACCAAGTCCTCAATCACAAATGAAAAATATTAAATCCTCGGAGTGAATATTTTCTGTGCACTTTAATAATGTTTTCTGTGCAGGGTGCGTGGTTGGCAGGCCAAGGGCAACAGAAAGTTCCCCCATCCCCACCTCCCATGCAACTTCCTAGAAGAACGAAGGGCATGCCTGTACCCTAATATAGCAGACCACGGAAGCCGCGAGTGTAAGCTCTCAAATACTTTAGAAAGAAACCTCCTTACCATCTTGTATCTTGGTTGGCAAAATCCCATTTCCTCGAATCCCATCTTCCTTCCTTCCATTGCCTTCCTCATCCCATCTCTGCTAAGCTACCTGCTGTATATATATATATAGAAATGGGCCTGTCTTCGTCATTGCTTGATCTGATTCATTATTTGGCGATGGCGCCTCAAACATTTTCCAACGACGTGTTTGAAGATTTTCTTCCATCCATGGCTCAGAGGCTCGGGGCGAAAGGGTTGCTTGAAGAGATGAGACATGGGTTTTGCTTGTTGAAGGATGCTGACAATGGTCTGATCACATTCGAAAGTCTGAGGCGCAACTCGGCGTTTCTGGGCTTGCAGGATTTGAAAGACGAAGATGTGCGTTGCATGTTGAGGGAAGGAGATACGGATGGCGACGGGTGTTTGAGTGAGATGGAGTTCTTCATTTTGATGTTTAGATTGAGCCCCGGATTAATGGAAGGCTCAAGGAGATGGTTGGATTGCCATTCTTCTTAACCATATATGTACATTGCGTATTTTATTTTATATATATATATCATGGGAGTCCTACTATTTTTCTTATCTCATTGGCTTTGATTCTTCAACAAAAATTTGTTATTGGCAATTCTCAATTACTCAATCTCATATTAATGGGCAATTCAGCAAACGCCACACAAATTGTTCTGCTGCTAAATGCCATTTGGGTTTCACAAGATAGAGAATAAGCAATCAACCAGTTAGAATATTGGTAATTTGTGTTCATCGATCGGGAGTGATTGTATTGTGTTTCATGGCCGATTAGATTTGGCTATACTGAACATTTTGATGAATTTGCCTCTCCTTGCAAATCATCTGGGCAAGCACTGTTTCGACTAATCGCTAATTTGCCTCGTCAACAGGGTCGTTCTTCCATTTCTGATCCGAGTTCAGACCAGGTCCACCGTTTGCTCTGGTCTTATCGTTCTCTGATTTTCCATGACGAAACATCCACCGAACCTTTGCTGTTCACATGGAAATTGGACTTTGTCAAATAGTACTAAAGCCGGAAAACTTCTTCAATTGTTTAGCACATTGCTTTTCCACATGATATTACATAAATTAGTATGAACCCATTTTACAAAGTTACAAGTTTTGGAGAAGACATGACATTTCCAGTTGGGTAGGCTTAGTTAGCATGTTAAATCTTATTATTGCATCGACATGACACAAGCACCCGTCGCTAGCAACTGAACTCCTAAGATATTTTTTGAGAGCAGGTCATGACATTCATGAGTGATGCGTTCACAAATCACAAACAATGAGCATGTAAGAACAAGCAAAGGCCAAGTCATAAAATTGGTGGAGTCGATTATTCACTCGACAACGCACATCAACCTCAGATCCGCTCCTTGTGGCCGTCCCCTCCACGCTACCATCTCCCTCCTAGCGCCCACTGGGCCACCCCCACATTTTGTTGTGGATCAAAATCTAATTGCGAGGTCTTCTCCATCCAAACGACTAAATCTAATCCCACGTCCAATAAACAGCGCCTAGTTCTATCATCACACTGACAAATCCACAAATGTATTGTTGGTAATTCATGACCATATATATATATATATATATATTGGATACTCTGGGAAAAATTTCTTATAGTTATCTCGACCTGGGCCATCGAATATAATTTAACGGCCTAAATCTATTTTCATAAAAAACCCTAATCTTCATCCATCCGCTGCACCCACGCCCTCACCCTGGTAGCCGTGCCCCTGCCTGGGTCACCACCGCCCCCTCGCGACACCTCCCACGCCGCTCCGCTGCCTCCTTGCTCGCTGTTGTGCCCTTGCCCCCTTGCTCATCGCCGCACCCGCGCACACTCCCAGGCCTGCGCCACCTCGTCCACACCTGCAGTACTATTGCCCTTGTTCCTCTGCCATGCCCATGCCCGACGTGCGTGGGCCTAAGTGATCGGCGCAAAGGCATGAGTGCGGAGAAGGGCACAGGTGCGGCTGAGGGCATGAGCAAGGGCACAACGAGGGCATGGTGGAAGTCCTTGGCAATGTGTGAGGGCGTGAGAGCGGGCACAATGGAGGACCCAAGCGGGGGCTCGGCGATGGACAAGAAGGGCATGGTGGAGGTTATCGGCAATGCGAACGGGGGCGTGAGGGCATGAGGGCATGAGCAGGGGCTCGATGGCAGGGTGCTAGCAAGAGAGTACAGCGACGACGAATGGCCGCTGCGGCGTGGACAGTAGTAGGAAAGATGAGGGGAAAAAAAATTTTAAATAAATTTGGGCTAGATCCGATGGTCCCGTTGACGGCGACTAGAGAAAATTTGGGCGTCAAAAAACTATACACACACATAATCAAATCATTGTAAACGTGGTAGTAGTAGTGGTAGATGTTCCTCTACCCCCTGGCAGTAATGTGTAGAAGAACACATGGAGAGCGGGATGACACATAGGACAGGGGTGGGCAACGGCAACGACAACCAAGTGTACAAACACGTCAACTTCTAACAAATATCGGCGACTTTCGCTCAAACACCAGATTTAGATTTGTTACATGTTCCTTCTATTCTTATTCTAGGAAGGTAGTAGGAGGAGGAGGAAGAGATCTGCCCTGTTTGCTATATTGTTTTGGGGAGATGAAGAAGGTGTGCGACCTATGCCGGCGACGTCCGGCGAGCATGTATTGCGACTCCGACCAAGCGAGCTTGTGCTTCCACTGCGACGCCAACGTCCACGCCGCCAACTTCCTCGTCGCCCGCCACACGAGGAACCTCCTCTGCCACGCCTGCCACTCCCCCACTCCTTGGACTGCCTCCGGCCTCAACCTCGGCTCTGCCCTTTCTTTCTGCCGTCGCTGCTCCCCCGCCGGCGCCCAGGTTGGAGATCAGTCGACCCACCAAGGGGATGGCGGCGAGGATGAGGACGTTGAGGAAGATGGGTATGAAGATGGTGATGAGGAGGAGGAGGAAGAGGAAGAGGATGGTGATAATCAAGTGGTGCCTTGGTCGGCGGGGGCTAGCTCTTCCACTAACAGTAGTGAAGGAGATTCTTTTCAGCATTGCTCCTCTGAGAATTCGATGAGATCGTCGGATAAACGACGGTTCAGAGAGATCGAAGAGGTGAATATTCACAATGACAAAACTTCCAACTTTTTTTTCTCTCTAGCTCTGTTTTTTTCATACCAATTATTAAATTTCATGATCTTAGGTAGCTGGGCACAACGAGTTAGAGTACACTTCATCTCTGCAAGCCGATTCCATTGCCGACGAAGACGAAGCTACATCTGTTGGCCTATTCCGACATAAAAGAGCGTTCTTGCATCGACCAGTTACCTCTACCGTTCTTCCCCATCAACCCAATTTGAGAAATTTCTCCGGCCGACCCAACAAGCTCTTCTCAGCCACCGGAAATGGCTCCGGCGAAGTCTCCGGCCGGCCCATGTGAGAAAAGCCGAGAATTGCCGTGCGGGGAAGGTGCAGCTCATTTCTTAATGTCTTATCTAATTTTAACTTTCTCTAACAACCACCATTAGTGATCTGTGTTTATACTTTTATTGTATCCCCAAACCGCAGCTTTAATGGTCTTGACTTGTTAAACGCAGAGGTTAATAAAAGATTTTGTTGCTGCTTTGTCTAATATGAGCATGGTTCATTTGCTACATTAAAAAGAGCTTTGATCTTGGATTCAAGTTGAGTACAGTTTGACAACATTTTGCTTGGTTTATTTCCCCACAACAGATTCATGTTCATCCTTTCATGCCCATCTCTATTTGGCGATCTAATTTCCTAGCTTCTACAGATTTGGTAGATCACATAAGTTTCCCATTGGCCTCTTGCGTTATGCACACTAAATAAATGATGCCGTTCTTATCATCTTTCTACATTTAACAGCTTTTTCTGAGACAAACTCAGATTTTTGTTGCAGCGGTTGCAAAGTTGTCAAATCAGTTGGCAAGTTCAATCCTTTTTTTTTCCTGAGATGCAGGCTTTATAAAAAGTAGACGAGGGGAATTTTTGACGGCGACTTTAGTTGCCCAGTTGTGGTTGTCCATTACGTTTCTTTCCGGTATTCTGACTTGGAGATTCTTTCTGGGTTGTGGTTAGCTTTGTGCCTCTTGTTTAGTTGTTAGTGGCATGTTCTTCCTACTCCCAATGATATTGGTGAAGGCTGGCTGCTTCTAAGTTGTATCATTGTATGTAGGGTGGGGAGTTTTGATTCTTCCCAAAGGTCGATAAAGAGGCCAGGTTGTGGCCTTGATTTCAGTTCTTTAAACAAAAAGACGTAGCCAGATGATATGTGGTGCCTGGTAAAGCAAATTGTGTAGTTCCAAGTTGGTGTGTCGTCTCCTAGCTTTTATCGCTCTAGGAACTTCGAAATTTAGAATCAATGCATTCCTCGACTGCGGTACATACTATTAACAATGTTCCGATAAACTGCACCACAAAAGCTGGTATTAGTCACTGGTTTTATTTTTCTAACAAGCAGGTTTTAGTCAGTTTTTGGATCCTTGCAAATTTGATATATCTAGTCGTTTGGTCTCTTGGAAGAAAGCCATGAAGCTAGCCGTGGAAAAAAGATAATATGTTGCAAGTCCTTTGAAGGATGAGATTACCCCAGATAGAAAGGCCTCAATTGAAAACAAAAACTGTCTCGTACAGATAAACTATGATCGGTTTAGCAAAAAAAATGAATCATCTCTACTAGGCAAGAACTATTAGAGAGACAACTCCCCCAAGCTATCAGATTAGAAAAACCCAGATTTCTAATTCTATACCCATATCTACTATTAATATTGGTTGGGGATATTATAAAAAAAGGATATGCATTTGAATAAAGTACAATCTAATAACCAGCTGTTTTTTGTTTTTTTCCCAAGCAACCTAATAATGATAACAATTAGATAACCAAAGCTGTCGAAGATTTGAGACCAACATGGCAGGTAGCAGGTATGGTATAAAACACTTTCAACAAGAGAGTATTAACTGTAATGTTTTTGTGAGAGCACCATGGGAAGAAGTAGCACAAGCAAATCACAGTTCAACAGATAAAAAATAAGCTAAATTCATAATTTTGAAACAATATTATCTTGGTTCCATCAAAGCCTCACCAATGCATCACCCATACCTATTTTCAGATCTTGCCATCTTCACTCCTCTGCAAAAGACGGGGTGGGAATCAAGATTCAACAAATAAACATGACAAATTATGAGCTTGACAACAGAAAAATTCACACCAACCAAAGGAAAAATTACTTCCAGGCATGTCCCCTCAAGATTATAATATCACAGATAACAGTGTCTGTTTCGGGCATCACAAACAAACCCAAAACCTTATCCTAAGTTAAATTCACAATCAAGCAGAAAAGTAAAATTTTGGCAGTATCGTTGTTTTAGCTGCTTAATTATCCTATTGATAATTGGCTATTTTATATGTATGTTTTAACCATTCTTATATCCTTAAAGATGTGTAGTTCTTGAGATTTTTAGGAATTTTTATTGTGCTTTTAGCTACTTTTATTAGTTTAGGTGATTTTAGTTTTTATATAGAAATTATTAATTTTACTGAACATTTGTAGGAAATTGGAATGAAAAAATCGAGAAGAAAGTACGAGTAATAAAGAAAAATCAATTTATTTGAAGAAAAGCCCAAATTTGTCAATTGTGAAAGAAATGGACCCATATGATTGGTAAATCTAAAGAAGAAGATTCGTAAAAATTGGATCATTGGGACATGATTTGGGAAAAATGCAAAAAATGGAGAACGTCATTTTAGAGAAGCCGAGGGCTGCTTTTTTGTTTTTATTTTATTTTTTTGAGTTTTATTATATTATTATTATTATTATAAATCTTTCAAATAATCTTATTTATATGGTTTCATTTTCTTATTTTATGGAGCATATTAGTATATACTAAAGAGTAAAAAGATCTTAAACTAATAACTTGATATTTTATATTAGTTGAAGTTTATATTATTATTTTCCCATCAGTGTTATGTTTTATTTTGTTTAATACTTTTATTTATTTGGTTAATTATAGAAGCACAATGAGGTTTCAAAAAAATAATCTATATTATATAATTGATTGAATAATAAATTAATTATACTCTGTCTATGGATGATCTATAAAACATAATGATAGATTGAATACTATTAGTCTAAATAAGAGTTGTTTACGTAGTCCGCTTAAAGCTTAATCTGAATAGGAATATTTAACTTTAACGAATTTGTAGAGTTTAATGCATCTTAATTGAAGTTGATCGAAAATAAACCTGAATAAGGATATTTGAAGTTGATTGATTATAAAATAATTAATTAAAACCGAACATGGATAGTTAAATAAGAGGAATTCTATCGTCTCATTGGAAGTAATAAATAAATTTTACATATATAAATATCTTTTCATTAAATGGTTTAAGTGAAATAAAATCTCTAGTATATTATTTGAATCTTGAGTAACTACATTCTTAGATTAGGCCTTGTTTTCTTTTTATTTTATTTTGGGTTAGAATTTATTTAGATAAAAATTCTAATAATTTGTATTCTTTTATTTTAGATAATTTAGTTTAATAATTTTAATTAAGTAAATAAATATTCTATGTAGGATCTACTTATCATTATATTAATTGATAACTTAGTGCTTATCTCTTAATCTGAGAATTATATGACAATAATAAAACCATTCATGCATAGTACAAAAGGAGTACTAGCTGATAAAATTTGAGATGGGTAAATGGAAGTGCAGGAGGAATTAGAAATTCATATTCAGAACGCATTCTCAAAGAGAGAAAATGCAAAGATGAGCCTGGTAATGCTACTATCAAAGAGAGAAAAATGTAAAGATGAGCCTGGTACTGCTACCATCAGATTCAGAACGCATTCTCAAAGAGAGAAAAATGCAAAGATGAGGCTGGTAATGCTACCATCAACGAGAGAAAAATGTAAAGATGAGCCTGGTACCGCTACCATCAGATTCAGAGCGTATTCTCAAAGAGAGAAAAATGCAAAGATGAGCCTGGTAATGCTACCATCAGATGTCAGATAACAGACTACAATTGCAAAAGACAAACAAAACTTCATCGTCATAAGCTTCTTCGAATACCCGTCAACTCCAAAACTTAAAAGCACCGTTCCTGTAAATCCTTCATCCTAAATCCAAAAAGATTAAGCTCTAATTACTATCAACTAAAGCTCGAACGATCAACTAACCGTGTGTTCACAGAAGTTAACTCATATAGTCTAAAATGCACTCCCGGCTCCCCTATAGCTTTACAACCTTCAAAGCCGGCCATAATCAGTGACAGGCAAGATGATGGATAAAATATAAGATTCACCAAAACCAATTCCAGATAATAGAAGGCAAGGCATCCATAGTTCTATGAGAGATGCCCTTCGAAACACTATTTAAAAAGACTTCGACCAAAAGAAATTTGCAGAGAGATGAACCAGACAAACAGATATATTCATTCTTAATGTGAAAACGAGTGTATTAAAGTTGAACACAGACTTATACAGTTGATTAGGATGGAGGCACGATAAAAAGTTATCTCAATCATGAATGAGAATCATCATGTTCGATACAACGTATATGCTCTGGTCCATACAACAATCACTCTGGTCCAAAACCAAAATTATTATTATCAACAATGGACTGGTCGCTCATGTGAACATAAGCAATTGTCCCTTACACCTTCAGGCCACAAATACAATTCCCAAATATTGATGCTTCAAGCGGACCTAATACACAGATAAATATCATCCTCTTCTAATGTTTCAATGGCGTGATTTTGAACTTTTTTCACTTGGGTCGAAGGTTTTTTTGGTGCTAAAAGCAGATAGCATTTCCAGAAATCAAAGTTTTAGGAGAAAAAGGGGAGTGAGCGAGACCATCATGGAAAGGCCATACCTTTCTTATCAGAAACACCGTCCTCTTCCTCTTCCTCCGGCACAGGTTTCAACGCCGGCGTTTCATGCAGGTTGAGTCCGGGAGAGAAATCGACCTCGTCCGAGCATCGGACGACGACGACCGGGCAAACGCAGTGATGGACGCAGTAGTCGCTAACGCTACCGAGGCGGCCGCCGGCGGCCGACCTCCTAGCGGCGCCGAAGCCGCGGCTGCCCATGATGACGGCGCCGAGGCCGAGGCGCTCGACCTCGAGGCAGATGCGCTCCTTCATATCATGGTCCTTGACGATGTGGAGCTTGAAGGGGATGCCGGCGTCGACAAGGGGGCGAGCCAGGTCGTCGGCCTTGGAGTTGGTGAAGGCGTCGAAGTCGTCCTCGAGCTTCTGCTGCGACTCCTCGTCGGCGGAGCCGGACTTGTCGACGGCGCCCCAGTCGGCGCCGAAGAGGACGGAGGTGGGCCGGACGTGGAGGAGGAGGACGGCGTCGCCGGGCCGGAGGTAGTTTTGGACTGCCCACTTCACGGCGAAGGCCGACTCGTCGCTGAGGTCAACGGCGATGCCGATCTTGCGCTGTGCAGCCGCCTCCGGCGGCGGTTGGTGGGTATGCATTGCCATTTGCTCGCGCTCGGTTGTCGTCAAAGACAGCACCTTTAGTCCTCTTTATCTTCTCCGACCAAGCAAAAGTGAGAACAGGTCGGGGCGGTGTTGATCGGTTGATTGAAAGAAGAATCACAACGAAGAAGGCGAAGACTTGACATGGGAAGATGGTTACTATGGTATAATTAGGATTTCTGATTAGAATATAATTAATAACATTTAGAGTGATTTGACTTTTGGGATGCCTACTCAAGCGCATGGATTAGCAATTTTATTTTGATTATGACGTCTTTTTATTTTAACAAAATCGATTTGATTGGTTCAAATTTGAAACAGTAAAAAAAAGGCGAAATATCGAGTTTTATATAAAATTCAATTTTGACTTAGGACATTTAATTACAATGAAGACCCCTATCATTGAGTCTTACCGTAGCTGCCTGCTACCCACCGGGAGGAGGTGGCTACCGTCGTCACCTCCTGCTCTCCCCTCTCACTCCAACTCGCGTGGCGTCGACAACGATGGCGACGCTAATAACACTCCTTCTGTAACACCTCAAATCCGGTTCACACTCGTGAACTAGCATGTTACAGCCTCGGTTAGGTCGGCTAACCCGAACCTAACTCATGCAGATCTAATCTCGGCGGCATCTTAAGATGAAGATACGATCTGTCATGAATAAATCTATGCACAAATTCCTAACATGGCACTACATGAATGATATGCAAATTAAATTTCATACCATCACAATTACGAGCAAAATTGATGAAAATTCTGAAGTAAAACTGACAGAGTCTCCCCTAAGAGTGTAATTATGGGCCCACCTTGTCAAAATAATATATATATATATATATATATATATATAAATATATCGGCATGCATTAACAATCACACAGAATCTCATTTATAACGTATTCATTCTGAAGCTTGGGTCTCAACCCACTACGCTTCCGCTGCTCAACTCTGATCATATTTTGCATTCTGTTATCGTGTCTTCGCATTTCATTCACATCATATCATCATGCTCAAACATTTAATCATGTCATTCACAATATAATAACATAATAATACAATATTAAAAATTCAGAAATCTAACATGTGTGTGTGCACAAGACCTCATTGCTCCTCCGTCCAAGCTGGCTCCTCCAACTCGTGATTATTATCTACATATAGTATAAAACACGTCAGTAACAAGTGTTACTGGTCCGAAAAATAAAATAACTATAACAAGCTGGCTATGAGAGCAAACTCTCATATGAAAGAAAACATCATATACTCCACGTGAACACTCTGAAGGGCACTACTGAGGAGCCACTGGGCTGCAGGCCCGGTAGCATCCAGAACTTACTGATCTGTTGCTGGTACTGTGCCGCTCTCGGCACTTCTTTTTCAGTACTTCTCGTGAAACTTTATCCTAAGCCCTCTCTGTACCTCCATATTTCTTCTGGCCTTGAGCACGAAGGCCGAGTACTCTCAGGCAGTCGCCTTTAGTACCCTTTGAACCACAACTCCGGACATGCGCTGTACTAAACAGTACCCGTAAACCTCCACGTTCTCCCGGTGTGAGGAACTCAAACGCGGAGTTGTCAGGATCCCTCGGGAATGGAACAGTCCGCTGGCACTAATCCAGAGCCCGCTTTGACTATCACGGCATCCTCTGCATGGTACGTGCAGTCGATTTCTCCATCTCTCGTCTCACTGAAAACGCGAAAATTACATATATATAGGGCTAGGTAGGGATTTATATAATAGGCCCGAAGGCAACTTGTGGTGGATCTTGTTTTCGAAGTCATCCTCGAGGGATCTCATCCTCGAGGGGTTATTAATCCGGAAAACTATTCGATTAAATGGCCCGAGTTAAGTGGGATCCGATAAAGCGCCACTTAACTCGTCCTGTAAGGCATTAAAACAAACATACAATAGAAAAGAGTAACAGATGAGTCCTAAACGGACCTGGTAGAAGCTCCAAGCGTGTC
Source organism: Piper betle (assembly GCA_033002965.1). Lineage (NCBI taxonomy): Eukaryota > Viridiplantae > Streptophyta > Magnoliopsida > Piperales > Piperaceae > Piper > Piper betle. Next base: position 18,543 of record JAURVB010004374.1, read on the forward strand.
ATCGCGCCTAGGCGGCGAGCTCCTACTCCGTACCTACACATCAAAACTAAATACTAACGCCTGCTAACTAAATGATGCATCAAACTCAATAAACATCAATCACAATCAATAATCATAAATATAGAAAATAATTCTAACTCATCCTATTCCTACCAATTTTATTGTATTTTTACTAAGTTACATTACTCGATTAGCATGCTCAACTCGATCTACCTCATTAGATCACTCACATTCATTAGCACTAATTCATCAACATCATGTACATCTTATCACTTCATTCATAATCAAGCATTAATCATGATCAATTAATTAATCCTAGCATGCTGTGCTAACAATTATCATCAATTTTAAATAAATCAATCGGAGGTAATTATACCTCACGTCGTCGGCAATCGGCGACGGCTAGGGTTCCGTCGCGCGTCTCGGAGCTCAAATTCGGCGCTCATCGGCGTCCGAAGCTCGATTGGGCTCCGACCGGGTGAGCCCCGCGGAAGATCCGGTGAATTCCGGCGAATTCCAGAAATTCCGATTTTCCGGCGGTTTTCTCGGCAATTTTCCGGCGACTTCCGGTGGTTTTCCGGCGACAATCGCCGGTGGCGTCTACTGGCCGGAAAGTGGTCGTGTTGGGTACCCTCGGAACCGGCTCGGCGAGCCCGACTCATCTACGAGGTTCGACGCGGCCAACGGAGGTGGCGGCTCGCCGGAAAATGCATAAGACGGAGCGGCGGCGATGGGTCGCTAAATCCGGCCGGCTAGGCCGGCGATGGCCTCCGCTCCGGTCGGGAAAGGTCGGTTGAGGGGTCGAGGGCGTCGAGCCGACCACCTGGATCGCGGCGGCGAGCGGTCGGCGGCGGCGCGATCGGCGACGGAAGCAACGCGTCGCACAGCAGGCGTGGCTTCCTCAGCGTCGCGGCGGCCAGCTCGTGGCCGGGCCTGGTCAGGGCGGACGTAGGGCAACGCCGTGGCCGGGCTGGGCGGCGTCGATCGGCGGCCACGGGCGGCGTCGGGTGGCGCGCGAACAGGGGCGAGCGCAGCGGCTAGGGTTTGGGCGTAGGGGATGAAGGGTCGGGGGTGGAGAAGAATTGGTTGGGATGGCAAACTTGTAATTAATACTTGACTCGTCTCCGGCTCGAGTCAAGTATAATAACTAAGTCTGTATTAAATCCTAAGAAAATTCCATACAAAATCGGGAAAAATCCCTGTAAAATCAAACAACACCAACAACATTCATAATGATATGCTCATATGCACCAATCAGGCCCAGCCCATGACGCCGGAATCGCCGTGCGTAACGCCGCGGCTAAGTTTTGGTTGCGTCGTCGATCCGCCGCCTGGCGACTGTCGCCACCACGATCAGGTGGTCGACTCGCACTATCGACCACTCAGTGACCTTCCCGACTGGAACGGAGGCTATCGTCGCCACATGGCCGGCCGATCTCCACACCATCACGCCGGCCTCTGTTTTATGCGTTTTCCGGCGAGCCACCACCTCCGTTGGCCGCGTCGACCTCGTAGATGAGTCGAGGCTCGCCGAGCCGGTTCCGAGGGTACCCAACACGACCCCTTTCCGACCAGTAGACGCCGCCGGCGATTGTCGCCGGAAAACCACCGGAAGTCGCCGGAAAACCACAGTAGCTGCCGGAAAACCGCCGGAAAATTGGAATTTCTGGAATTCGCCGGAATTCACCGGATCTTCCGCGGGGCTCACCCAGTGGAGCCCGATCGAGCTTCGGACGCCGATGAGCGCCGAATTTGAGCTCCGAGATGCGCGACGGAACCCTAGCCGTCGCCGATTGCCGACGACGTGAGGTATAATTACCTCCGATTGATTTATTTAAAATTGATGATAATTGTTAGCATAGCATGCTAGGGTTGATTAATTATCATGATTAATGTCTATGACTCATGAATAAAGTAAAGATGTGCATGATGTAGATTGAATTAGTGAATGAAGAGTAAGTGATCTAATGAAGTAGATCAGTGTCAGAGCATGATAAGTGACCACGACATAAGTTAGCAGAACACGTAATAAAATTGGTATGAATAGGATGAGTTAGGATTATTTAATTTTTATGATTTTCTGATTGTTATGTTGATGGATGATTGCATTGTGATTGTGATGTTATTGAGTTTGATGCATCATTTAGTTAGCGGGCGTTAGTATTTAGTTTTGATGTGTAGGTACGGAGTAGGAGCTCGCCGCCTAGGCGCGATGACACGCTTGGAGCTTCTACCAGGTCCGTTTAGGACTCGTCTCTGATTTTACGATCTTTCTATTGTATGTTTAATTTATTGTCTGCAGGACGGGTTAAGTGGCGTTTTATCGGATCCCACTTAACTCGGGCCATTTAACCGAATATTTTCCGGATTAATAACCCCTCGAGGATGAGATCCCTCGAGGATGATTTCGAAAACAAGATCCACCACAAGTTGCCTTCGGGCCTATTATATGAATCCCTACCCAGGCCTATATATATATGTAGTTTTCGCGTTTTCAGTGAGACGAGAGATGGAGAAATCGACTGCACGTACCATGCAGAGGATGCCGTGACAGTCAAAGCGGGCTCTGGATTAGTGCCAGCGGACTGTTCCATTCCCGAGGGATCCTGACAACTCCGCGTTTGAGTTCCTCACACCCGGAGAACGTGGAGGTTTACGGGTACTGTTTAGTACAGCGCATGTCCGGACTTGTGGTTCAAAGGGTACTAAAGGCGACTGCCTGAGAGTACTCGGCCTTCGTGCTCAAGGCCAGGAGAAATATGGAGGTAAGGAGAGGGCTTAGGATAAAGTTTCATGAGAAGTACTGAAAAAGAAGTGCTGAGAGTAGCACAGTACCAGCAGCAGAGCAGTAAGTTCGGGATGCTACCGGGTCTGCAGCCCAGTGGCTCCTCAGTAGTGCCCTTCAGAGTGTTCTTGAGGAAGTATATGGTTTTCTTTCATATGAGAGTTTGCTCTCATAGCCAGTTTGTTATAGTTATTTTATTTTCCGGACCAGTAACGCTTGTTACTGACGTTTTTCTTATATATATGTAGGTGATAATCACGAGATGGATGAGCCAGCTTGGACGGAGGAGCAATAAGGTCTTGTGCACACACATGTTAGATTATCTGAATGTTTAATGTATTGTGTTATTATGTTATTATATTGTGACATGCTATGATTAAATGTTTGAGGCATGATGATATGATATGAAATGAGATGATCAGACACGATAGCAGCATGCAAAAGTATGATCGGAGTTGAGCAACGGACATAGTTCGAGACATGAGCTGAATAATAGTATATCAGATTGTGTGTAATGAAATTGTTGATATATGCTGTATATATTTGTATATATTATTTTGACAGGGTGGACCCTAATTGCACTTTTAGGGGAGACCCTGTTTGTTTTATTTCAGAATTTTCATCGATTTTGCTCGTAATTGTGATTGGTGTGAAATTTGAATTTGCATGTCATTCATGTAGTACCATGTTAGGATTTTGCGCATTTATTCATTCATGATGGATCGTATCTTCATCTTAAGACGCCGAGATTGGATCCGCATGAGTTAGGTTCGGGTTAGCCGACCTAACCGGGGCCTGTAACATGCCGGTTCGGTTCACGAGTGTGAACCGGATTTGGGGTGTTACAACATTGGTATCAGAGCCACTCTCGGCCGATTAAGATGTATGATACTTTTATAGGTGATGTGTGTGCAAAGACTGCTCCAAGTCCAGCTGGCAGGTATGTTTCTGTTTATTTTCCTTACATGCAGATTTTTATTGATAAGTTGTTTGGATAACAGTGTATTCAGGACCTTGATTAGAAGTGTGTGGAATTAGCCTTAGTTAAGCTGACATGCCATATATGGATTGTTATCATGATATCAGATTGCTTGCCCAGTTAGATGTGAGCAGGGAATGTTGTAGTGCTAGCAAAGGTATAATGGGTATAAAGTCTTATTTTATACCAGATTCGGACGTTAGCAGATGTGAGCAGGAATCTGACAAGATTGTCTTGATGGGCTTAGAGACCCACTAGTTCTGTCCATCGCATAAGTGAATTAGATGATTGACCAGATGTTAGTGTCTTGCATGTCACCACATTAGTCCTGTTTCCATGGGACATGGTGTACATGATAGGAATGAGTTAAAAAGAAAAAGGGGTAATAATAAGGAGCTTGAAGTATAGAGATATTAGCAAGTTAGTTGGCACATGAGATGAGCCACTTCCAGGAGATAGTGATGAATGAGGATGAGTAGTGTGGTGGATCGACAGTTTGATTAGCACTTCACCACATCCGCCTCTTCCACTAGTTTATGACCTATGGGCAGAAGTTTTGACTTCCTTTTGCCAGACATAGGTCTTGATATGACGAGGAAAAGATCAGGACTACCATTGCCTGTGAGATTAGTTATTTGACCAGATTCTACCAGAGATAAGGTGCCAGACCAGTGATTGCTGTGTGAGGGCCAGTTAACACTAATGGAAGCAGCCACTCAGATTTTAGGAGATTAGAGTGGGTCTGGCATAGGTTTACCATCATATGTGTCAGCACCATGATCCAAACCCCTCCGGATCAGACACGCATGACTAGACAACCTAAGCCGAGTTGTTAACAGCCAAGATTTGTCAGAGATAGTAGAGAGGATTTATGATGTATACGATTAAGATCAGATTTTTAGTATCTAGATAGGATTGTGGCCGACAGAGTTGCACAACCGCCGACCGAGTGCACAACCGCCGACCGAGTGCACAACCGCCGATCGAGTTGCACAACCACCGACCGAGTTGCACGACCGCCGACCGAGTTGCACGACTGCCGACCTAGTCACACAACCACCGCCGAGGTGCACAACCGCCGTCCGAGATGCACTACCACCGACCGAAGATGCACTACCGCCGTCCGTGTATTGCTCATCCGCCGACCGATTAGATTAGTTAGATCTTAGTAGGACCAGAATTTGAGGAACAAGATATAACCACAGTGGAAATTAGCAGAACAGAGAAGAGTTAGGAAAAGTGAGTCATTTGGATGAGATGGCATAGGATCCGACTTCACAGCTCTCTTGCAATTAGTGTTTTGACCTGATACCCTTGGGTCAGATGAATATTGCAAGATGTCCCCATCAGACACTGTTAGTTACAGTCTCATAGGGATGCGTATGGACAGAGTCAGGGAACATGACAGAGTGACCTCCAGATGGGACGGTCACAATGATCAGATTGTGTAGACTGCATGATCGTGCATCCATGGGTCACAACCAGCATACATACATCAGATGGTTGGTACATGGATCACATGCAGTTTAACCCATGTAGCGATGGGCCAGTAGGCGATAGGGGTTAGGCTTGTATTAGAGTATTGGGCATAGATAGAGGGTTAGTGAGGAAGGGTCTTTCAGAAAGATATTGATTTCCTTGTGTTTCGCCAGCACGATTAGGTTCTCACCTTGAACCATAGGATTGAGCCTTGCCCGAGTATAGAGGTACCTTCATGGTACTGATTAGGTTTTACAGTACAGGTAGATGTTTGCAGATCGATCTTCCAATGAGGATTTCACCCCAACATGAGAGTGGACCAGATGGAGTATATCAGTGTATGCTCATCTTCATTGATAGCCTTGCTTCAGAGTCTACCACAGCGGTAGTAGTCATGTGAGTCAAGATTAGTGCTACAAATCGGTACGGGACGGCAGGTCACACACCACTGAAGAGCGGACGAGACATGTGTCGAACCTCATTATGAGTCCCCGTAGACTTGAGGGGAGACAGTGGTTCTTTGGGTCGTTTGAACCCTGCCCGTTTAGAAGTGCGTGACTAGTACGATATCAAGAAACACGTGCCTACTGTTAGCTGATTGAACTAGAGCCACTTAGGAGCCGTTTCTGAGATTTGTCATTGATTGACTGTTCCACAGACTGATCACCTGTGGCATAGTAAATCATGGTGATCTTAGAGACAAGTCCATAGACCTACCGATATTTTGGCCACCCAATATGTTACATAGGGATTTCATCTCCCCTACCACTTGCATGACACCTTAACCTCACCATAGATCAGAGTCGCGCAGTACCTAGTGTAGTAGGTCTATAACCTATAGGTCCTAGTGGAGTTCCCCGTTTACCTTGCATCAAATACCACATGTGAGAATGAGGGAGCACCTATTGAGAGTTCTTGAGCGGTGTGACTAGTTTCCACGAGATTCAGCCTCCTTTCCTATAACCCAGAGATGCTAGACAAAGTGGAGTTTTCACTTGAGGATTCCACTCACCCCTTTGTATGTATCAGTTCTACCATCAGTTATCCAGAGGATTGAGATGAGTATACACTGACCAGAGTACAGAGCACATGCCATAGACCAGAGGCAGACTCTACAACCCCATGCAGAGTATGTTATCATACTCCTTGAGACACGCTGTGTATGTACAGGTGTTCTCGCTTCCTTTCAGTAGTAGTTAGTGGTTGTATAGATAGTCACCAGAGCCATAGTATACAGTAGAGTCATAGTAGCCATCCTTGTTCTCTTATAGAACAGAGTGAGATATGTGACTCTAGGACCGAGCCAACTATAACCGAGTGAGCGGTCCAGTTCCTTGTATAGGGACACCTGAGAGTTGGACCTAGACTGGCGACAGTGAGCCGTGCAGCTCATTAACCTATAGATCGTACCTAGTAGGAAACTTATAGCATACCTTAGGATGGTTGTGGGACAAGAGATAGAGTTTCTTGAGGGTATATGTAGTTGACCTTTCACATAGATGAGATCAGAGAGACATGGGTAGATGTTAGCGGGTAGGCCTTGCCCCGATGTAGTCTTCCCAGATATAGCTCAGATTAGAACCTGCGATACTCTAGAGTATCTGCTTGACCAACCCAATAGGCCCTTAGGGGTGACCTAAGGTTTTTCCGCCGAGTTAGCAGTAGGGATCAGAACAGAAGAGAAGGATGATGGTCATGTCAGAATAAGCACAAACAGCTTAGAAACAGAATGTTGATATTGACAGGATCATAAGCAACACCGCCATAACGGCGCAGCTACAGTGAGGATTTACATGACTATCGAAGAGTAGAGGATACAATTGGTGTGTATCTAGCTTCCAGGTAGTAGTTCAGCAGAACCTCCTTGAGTTAAAATTTCGAGGACGAAATTTTTATAAGGAGGGAAGATTGTAAAACCCACGATTCGAGTTAGGGTTTTATATTCAGAACCGGTCGGGTCGACCGTTATTTTTTCGAGTTGAGTCAGTTTCAGGACACGTGTACCGAGCCGATGCCAGTCGCGTGTATGAGCTATGAGGGTCATGCGTACCCAAGTATATGATGATAACGTCATGAACACAGCAGAACAGAATGAGTTATCAGATATATGAGAGTATGCCAGTCATTTTTTTTATTATTTTTATATATAGTGGATCGTAGAATTAGTATTAGGCCGTTTACCGCGTTAGGACGCGTTCGGGCAGTCTGGGTGGGTTGTTAGTCATAGAGCATATCATTATAATGTTGTGGTGTTGTTTGATTTTACGGGATTTTTCCCGATTTTTATGAATTTTTTAGGATTTAATACGACTTAGTTATTATACTTGACTCGAGCCGGAGACGAGTCAAGTCTTAATTACAAGTTTGCCACCCAACCTTTCTTCTTCGCCCCCGACCTCTTCCTCCCCCACGCCCAAACCCTCGTCCCCGCCGCTGCCCGGCCACCCGTTCGTCGCCGCCACCGCCGTCCGACCGACGACGTTGCCGTGCTGCCCCGACCAGGTCCGGCCCCAATCGGGCCGCCGTGACGCCGGAATCGCCGCGCGTAACGCCGCGGCTAAGTTTTGGTTGCGTCTTCGATTTCGCCGCCGGCGACCGTCGCCGCCACGATCAGGTGGTCGCCTCAGCACTAGCGACCACCCAGTGACCTTCCCCGACCGGAACGGAGGCCAGCGCCGTCCATCGCCGGCCGGATCTCGCACACCACCACGGCCGGCCTCTGTTTTATGCATTTTCCGGCGAGCCACCACCTCCGTTGGCCGCGTCGACCTCGTAGATGAGTCGGGGTCGCCGAGCCGGTTCCGAGGGTACCCAACACGACCCCTTTCCGACCAGTAGACGCCGCCGGCGATTGTCGCCGGAAAACCACCGGAAGTCGCCGGAAAACCGCAGTAGCTGCCGGAAAACCGCCGGAAAATCGGAATTTCTGGAATTCGCCGGAATTCACCGGATCTTCCGCGGGGCTCACCCGGTGGAGCCCGATCGAGCTTCGGACGCCGATGAGCGCCAAATTTGAGCTCCGAGACGCGCGACGGAACCCTAGCCGTCGCTGATTGCCGACGACGTGAGGTATAATTACCTCCGATTTGATTATTTAAAATTGATGATAATTGTTAGCATAGCATGCTAGGGTTGATTAATTATCATGATTAATGTCTTGACCATGAATAAAGATGAAATGATAAGTTGCATGATGAGATTGTTAGTGAATGAAGAGTTAAGCGATCTAATGAAGTAGATCAGGTCAGAGCATGATAAGTGACCACGACATAAGTTACAGACACGTAATAAAATTAGTATGAATAGGATGAGCTAGGATTAATTAATTTTTATGATTTTCTGATTGTTATGTTGATGGATGCTTGCATTGTGATTGTGATGTTATTGAGTTTGATGCATCATTTAGTTAGCGGGCGTTAGTATTTAGTTTTGATGTGTAGGTACGGAGTAGGAGCTCGCCGCCTAGGCGCGATGACACGCTTGGAGCTTCTACCAGGTCCGTTAGGACTTCGTCTCTGATTTTTATGATCTTGTCTATTGTATGTTTAATTTATTGTCTGCAGGACGGGTTAAGTGGCGTTTTATCGGATCCCACTTAACTCGGGCCATTTAACCGAATATTTTCCGGATTAATAACCCCTCGAGGATGAGATCCCTCGAGGTTGATTTCGAAAACAAGATCCACCACAAGTTGCCTTCGGGCCTATTATATGAATCCCTACCCAGCCCTATATATATGTAGTCTTCGCGTTTTCAGTGAGACGAGAGATGGAGAAATCGACTGCACGTACCATGCAGAGGATGCCGTGACAGTCAAAGCGGGCTCTGGATTAGTGCCAGCGGACTGTTCCATTCCCGAGGGATCCTGACAACTCCGCGTTTGAGTTCCTCACACCCGGAGAACGTGGAGGTTTACGGGTACTGTTTAGTACAGCGCATGTCCGGACTTGTGGTTCAAAGGGTACTAAAGGCGACTGCCTGAGAGTACTCGGCCTTCGTGCTCAAGGCCAGGAGAAATATGGAGGTAAGGAGAGGGCTTAGGATAAAGTTTCACGAGAAGTACTGAAAAAGAAGTGCTGAGAGTAGCACAGTACCAGCAGCAGAGCAGTAAGTTCGGGATGCTACCGGGTCTGCAGCCCAGTGGCTCCTCAGTAGTGCCCTTCAGAGTGTTCTTGAGGAAGTATATGGTTTTCTTTCATATGAGAGTTTGCTCTCATAGCCAGTTTGCTATAGTTATTTTCTTTTCTGGACCAGTAACGCTTGTTACTGACGTTTTTCTTATATATATGTAGGTGATGACCACAAGATGGATGTGCCGACCGGGACGGAGGAGCAATAAGGTCTTCTGCACACACATATTGGGTGATTGAATGTTTCATGTTTTGTTTATGATGTTGTTTAATAAACATGCTATGATTTAATGTTGGAGGCATGATAATGATACGAAATGAGATGATCACAGTAGCGCAGCAAAAGTATGATGGGTTAGGACCCAAGTTCCAGAATGAGCTTATAGTATATCAGATTGTGTGTAATGAAATTGTTGATATATACTTATATACTTGTATATATTATTTTGACAGGGTGGACCCTAATCGCACTTTTAGGGGAGACCCTGTTTGTTTTATTTCAGAATTTTGATCGTAACTGTATTGGTGTGTATTTTGAATTGCTTGTCATTCATGTAGTACCATGTTAGGATTTTGCGTATTTATTCATTCATGATGGATCGTATCTTCATCTTAAGACGCCGAGATTGGATGCACATGAGTTAGGTTCGGGTTAGCCGACCTAACCGGGGCCTGTAACATGCCGGTTCGGTTCACGAGTGTGGACCGGATTTGGGGTGTTACATATGTGGCAGGGGAGGAGGGGAGCTGGGTAGAAGAGGGAATCACAGACGGCCACCGCCCCTTGGCCGTCACACCCCGACCCCTCCGCCCACCTACCCTGGCCCCACCATCTACCCACCCCTAAATTTTTCCTGCCTCTTGCTTATATAAACTTTACCCTAAAGAAATTGGGTAATATGAAATGCTACTTGAATCAAATAAGGTCATCTAATTTATTCATTTATTATTTTAGTCCATGACTTAAATATTAATATTAGCGTAAAAAGTTTATTGCAATTGTTTTACCTATGTAGTCGAGTTATTTAATTATTTTATACATAATTATATAAAATTATTTGTACCTCAATTTTAATCTTGAAAATTTTAATTTATTTTATTTTGTTTTTTAAGTTTCTAACAATAGTATAGACATTTTATATTTTGTAAGTGAAAAACTATTTTGATCTCTTTATCCAAGAAGTGAGGTTTATTTATATGACCCGTTGGTGAAATAATAATAATAATATAATGACAAATGATAATAATAATTATTAGATAATAATTAATAAATTTTATGATGAAATAATAATAATCATAATATAATGATAAAACAAATATTATTAGATATCTGAAATGGAATATTTATGAAAATCAAATTACTTTTTTATTCTAATATAATATTAGTAAATATGTAATTTGTCATAACATGAACATCATTTCTTTGTGAATATGGTGTGTTTGAATTGTCATAAATAGTGTTGACATGGAATAAGTATCATTAAGAGTGACTGTTTATGTATTAATATTAAAATTATATTTATTATAATGGACTATCTAGATCAGAGTTCCGTGTGAATTTATGTGTGGTTTCAATAAATATTAAGAAAGTTACTATGAATAGATTAATTATCTGGTAGCAGTTAAATTCAAGTTAATTTGATAAATTGTCGTATTTTTATCGCGCACGGTATAACATTTGAAATTGCTATTGTTCTAAGGGAAAACTCAAATTATTTAATTGTTAACTTTAGTAATCAACGTTATGGAGCTAAGGGCAGTCTAATAATTTTGGAAATGATTAAATAAATTGATAATTTCTTGTGGTTGTCTATCATTTGTTGCTTTTATTAGGCATGGCATATCATTTTTTATTCGCTCTATTAGTATTATATGCATTAATGTATAAATATTTTTTTTGACTAAGCGTAAGGGGTGCTATAACCAATTGAAATATTATATATTCATTTTTGACATCTTTAGTCTGTATGAGTTTAAATTCGGCCACTATACATTTAACGCAACCGATGTCAAATAATTAACTAAGTCCAAAACGAAGTCACACCTTTAAAAGTATTTAAAAGATAAAATATTTGCCTCCACACCAAAATGGGTGAATGATGCAATACAACTTATTATAAACATGTGATATTGAGAAGATGAGACAATAACATGTAATATCGAGAGGGAAAGACAATAACAAATGTCAGTAACTATTTATCGTAGGCTATATAATATGTGTGTACATAAATGAGATTGTAATGGGCAACTACCCCTTCCAGCATAATTGGAGCTCGACATATATTTATAATGAGTAAAAAACATTATTCTCGTAGAATCATACATAAAATCAAATATATAATACATAACAAAGAAATGCACATACACATATCCATTCGGAGAAGCTTACACAACACATACCAAAATGATGCGCAAATAACATACTCATATACAAAATACACATCACACACACAAAAAGTTTCTGTTACTCGATTGAAGAAGATATGCTTATATAGACATAAAATAAAACTGAAAGGTCATAAGTCATAAATATATCCTCAAAATATGAGAAGTTAAGTCATAAATACATACTCACTCGAAATACAAAACATCAATCCATAAAACTTATGGAAATGAATTTATAAATATTATTAAATTATTTTAATTTAATAATATTTAACACTTATTTTGAGATAAAATACCCGAGTTACTTTTGGGATGTTAATTTACTTTTATTGATTGAATACCATATTTTCATGAGAGCAAGACTCTCAATTTTTGGGATGGAAAGGTTTTGATTACTCATTGAAGAAATAAAATATAACCTTACAGCCTACTACGACGATAGTGCACTAAGTTATGATTGTTGGTTTACTGAATATTTTTCAACAATTTAAAGAAGGGAAGAATAAATACAAAAAATGCTATATAGATGCAAAATCTTTTTGCATTCGTACACTATAATTGTAGTTCATGTTTTAACTTAATTCAATCTATATATTTCATCCATTTATTGATGATAAAATATTTAACTGATAAAGCATAAATAAAAAACTCTAATTTACCGATTTATCAATGGCTTTGAATCAAAACTAACAAACATATTGAAGAACTTAATTGAACCACGTAAAAAAATGGTAAAAAAATGATAAATTTAACCAAAATAACATTAAATATGAATAATAGCGGCATAACACTCTATCATAACTTGGTTATTGATTTAATCAAATGTTATTTATTTATTTTATATAGAACCATAAAACTCATTTTTACTTCAATTTTAATCTTTAAAACTTTTAAACATTAAAATATCACTTCAATGAATTTATTTACTTAGTGCGCAATACTAGATTATTATCGTACTATGGTTTGGATGTTTAAAATATTTTATATATTAACCGTAAATTTTAACTAGAATATAATAAACAATAAAAATTTAACCATACATTAACCGCTTAACTAGCAATAAAATAATAAAAATTTGTCAACCACAAAACAAACTTGGTTACCGTAAAAGTTTTAAAATGGTATATCTAAATGCGATCGACATCCGATCCATTTACCGCCCAAACCGAGGGGATGGGTTGGTTCAGTGGCGTGGCGCGGAGCATCAACCGGTCCAGGTTCACGTAGGGTAGGCCGTAGCTTTTGGCTCTCCGCCAATAATAAATATAAATATACGTATATTATATAATATTATATTCCGAAAAACTAGGGCGGCGCTCTTTGTTTCGGACAAAGCAAGCAAAGCGAATTCGGCGCTGCTCATCTACTTTCGAATCGGAATCGCCACCGAAACCCTCTCTCCAAGCGATCCCCTTCTCCTTCTTCTTCGCCGGCATAGCCTTGGGCGAGTTGCAGGTGGTCTTGCACTTTTGCACACATACCTTGCTTTGGGAGGTGCGGAGAGTCGGGAAGCGTTGGACCATTTCGGGGGGAACGGCCGATGGATTTGCTTCGTTCCCACTTGTCTCGGGTCCGGATTCCGGAGCCGACCAGCCGCATCTACAAGCAAGAGTGCTGCGTCTCCTTCGACACTCCGGTCAGTCACCCTCTTCATCTCTTCCTCTTCTCTGCTGCCATACGTCTAACCCCTTTTTTGTACTCGTCATCTTGTTTCCTTGGTTACCTCTTCTCTGCTGCCATTCGTGTAATCCCCTTTTGTACTCGTCATCTTGATTCCTTAGTTATGTGTTGTGTGTTGTTGTGTGAGTGATTTGGGATGAAATAGTGGTTGATTTGATGGGCCGGCGTTTTTTCAGAGATCGGATGGAGGGTTGTTCATCGACATGAGCTCGTTTCTTGCGTTCGGGAGGGATTTTGTGGAGTGGAACTATCAGAAATCGGGGAATCCCATCTATCTAAATATCAAACAATCGAAGAAGCCTGTTCCCGAAGACCGGCCGTTGAAGAAGCCGACTCTACTTGCCATCGGTGCTCTCTCGTTTCCGATCCTCTTCTCGGTTAATTCCTTTGATTTTGTTTGCATTTTAGATTGTTGTTGTTTCTTCTGTTTTTTCAATGCATTATTGAAATGTAGGAACAAAATATCCATTAACTCTTTTTTATGCCAATTGGGTTGGGTCTGTGTTGTTTTTTGTTTGATAGCTGTGTGGTATTTGAAAATTCCGATTGGTCGGTGTCGGTGTTGATACAGGGTTTGAATGAAAAAGCTACCAGTCGACAACCACGTCCTTTCATGGCTGTTTCAATTTTCTAGTTCTCTTTTGATTGGTGCTTCATGTGTGAAATTCTGATTGGTCGGTGCAGGTGTTGATGGAGGGTTTGACAGCAATGAGCCTGAGTACGAAGAAACGTGCAGCATAGTCATATTGCCTGACTATGTTTCCCTCCCATTTCCATCTGTTGCACTCCCGGAGAAAGTAGGAGATTGCGTTAGCATTTTTGAATTCTCTTTGGGGAAATAAATTCATCACATGCTTAAGTATTCTGTTTTATACTTTCAGGTCAGGCTGGCTGTTGATGCCATATTATTGGCTGAGGGAACTGAGAAGAAAGAACAACTGTCAGCTTGGACGGCCGATAAGAAACAAGTTAGCACTTATGCTGTGAGTTTGCAGCAAATTAACAATGGGGTTGTTATCCCCCAGTCTGGATGGAAGTGCTCCAAATGTGACAAAGTTGACAACCTATGGCTTAATCTTACTGATGGAATGATCCTCTGTGGGAGGAGAAATTGGGATGGAAGTGGTGGAAACAACCATGCAGTTGAATACTATAATGAGACTAGGTATCCTCTGGCAGTAAAACTTGGAACAATAACGTCTGACTTGGAAGGAGCTGGTATTGTTTCTTCCTGAATTATCTGCATACTTCAATTGTTTGCTTCCTACCTTAGACACTGCTTTATGTTTGTTATACCTTAGAATAGATTTTATATCCAATATCATGAATGACTAAATTTTAAATTGTTGGGGCAGCGTAGACGTTTATTCCTATCCGGAGGATGAAAGTGTTGAGGATCCTTTGCTAGCACAACACTTGGCATTTTTGGCATTGATTTTTCATCTCTTAAGAAGGTTAGCTGCTACTTGAATGTTGTTGTACTTCGAATGAATTTGTTAGTGATGGTGTTTACATAATAATTCAGATATTCTTTATCTTCTCAAATCCATTAAATTGATGCCTCCAATGGATGTTCTTATTATTTTTAGACGGAGATGACTACCGCTGAAAAAGAACTGGACCAAAATACCAATTTTGACTGGAATCGCATCCAAGAAAGTGGCCAGGAAGTTGAGCCACTATCAGGACCCGGATACACAGGAATCATAAATATTGGCAATAGGTATGGGGATTATATTCCTATATTCTTGCTTGCAGTTAAAGAATATTTTTATTTTTTATTTTCTTATTTGTTCATCACTTGCCAGCTGCTATTTGGCGTCAATTATGCAAGTAATCTTTTCAACTCATTCATTCTGTTTACGGTAAGCATTTTGCTCTAGTCAGAACATAAAATTGTTTTTTTGCTTTCAAACTTTGATCTAATTCCATATCTTCTTCAGCTACTTTACTGGCCAGAGTCTGAAAGAGTCATTTGAGAATGCTCCTGCTGATCCAACTGTAGATTTAAATATGCAATTGTAAGTGGCTTACTTTTTAGTTGTATTCAAATGCCATAATCCAATTGTTAAAAACAAACTAGTGATGAATAATTACTTGCTCATGCTTAAGAGCGAGTATGAATTCCAAGTTTTATGAGGTATGTTTGCCTTTACTAGACTGTGTTAGTAGATAGTTTATGAAGTTTCATTTGTGTTATTATGCATTGAGTTTGCATCATCATCTTATTTCTCATCATTTAGTTTTTCTCACAATTTTCTTTTTCTTAATTACTCTCGAAGATGACATTTTTAAGTAACATTTGACTGTCTTGCAGAACCAAATTTGGACATGGTTTGCTATCGGGTAGATATTCTACTTTGTCTGCTGAGGTGAAGCATTCTCTCCTTTTATATACCATTTCAAGCTTTCATTTTACCATCTATTTGTTTGATCACAGCGGCTACTAATATGCCGTACCTATATATGCAAATGAGCATTTTGCATGTCTTTATTTTTACTTTCTATGTCTACCCTTTGGAGCTAAAGCCTGTTTCATGTGTTACTCTAAAAAGATGATCAAAGACAACGTACATCACTGGCAACTTCATTTGTGACAATTTTTATAAATAAACTGTTGATTTTTTTTTCATGTTTAATGGATATTCCTGCTGAAGTTCATTGCAGATGTATTTTATGAGACGGAAGAACTAAATGTGATAAGAAATTACGACTGAATTTTTTGGAATGGGATATTCATTTATGAGCATTTTTTTTTATATGCACAAACAGGAAGGAATAAGCCCTCGTATGTTCAAAGCAGTTATTGCTGCTGATAATGCTGAATTCTGTAGCATGAGACAGCAGGTTTGAACCATCGTTGCATTTATTTAAGTGCTTTATTTTCCACCCACTTGCAGTAGCAGGACATTTTTATGGCAGTTAAAAGGGCTATTATTGATTTTAGTGGATGGTTTAGTCTTGAACTAGCCATAGGATCCCATGTTGAGACTTTATGATCCAGATAGCAGGCATTGAACAAACCTTGTAGACCTGGAAGTTTTGAGATGGAGTGATAACCTCTGAAATAATTTGTTTATTTGTTTGTAGACAGTAAAATTACATCTCAGGCAGCTGTCCAGAATGGCTTGCAATGTTATACACTTTAATATTTAATTAGTCTTTTCTTCCCTGCCTAATAATTTTCCTTGTAATAAATCTCTTTCTAGGATGCGTTCGAGTTTTTCCTGCATTTTCTGGACCAAGTTCAGAAAATTCATACTAGTAAACCTGAACTGGATCCCACAAAGGGTTTTCGATTTGGAGTTGAAGATAGAATCTTGTGTCCTTCTGGAAAAGTTGCTTACAGTAAAAGAACTGATTGCATTCTTTCTTTGAATATCCCTCTTGATGCTGCTATCAACAAAGGTAAACTTTCATGCCCATAGATATTGGTTTACCAGACTAGACTATTGGTTTTTTTCTGTGTGGTGTCATGCTCTTTTGTTGATAATATCAGAAGAAATTGAAGCTTATGACAAACTGAAATATGAAAGATCTTTGGAAGGTAAAGACATGTAAGTGGCTTCTCAAACTTTGTCATCCTTAAAAGACGATGTTGGATTAGAATTCTGGGAATTATCATGGATAAAGATGTAACAGAGTCCTGTAGAAATAGTGCTTTCTCATAAAAGCTGGATTTTGCAGAAGTAATGATGAAATTGTAAGACCTAGGGTTCGTTTAGAAGCATGTTTGGCACGTTTTGCGGCTCCTGAAGAGGTCGAAGGTTTCTACAGCACTGCCTTGAATTTGAAGACAACAGCTATTAAGTAAGAGACCATATCCTCCTTAATAAACATATGGAATCATTTTGTCCATAAATTGAGTGTCTACAAGAAATTTCACTTGATTATTTCCATAATTAGTCTTGTAAAGTCTTTCAAGATGGTTTATGCAAATATATGTCTTCATTACATGCATTTTTCAGGACCACTGGATTGACCACCTTTCCTGACTATCTTGGGATGCATTTGCGGAAGTTTGACTTGGGGGTTGGTTGGGTTCCGAAAAAGCTGGGTAATTTTAATGTTTTTCCCTGTTTGCTTATTTGTTTGTGAATATCGGTCGAAAATGAGTCTAATCTTGTGATTGTTGAATTCTAGATGTGTATGTGGACGTGCCTGACATAATTGATATTAGCCACATGCGGAGCAAAGGTGTACAGCCAGGGGAAGAACTACTTCCAGAAGGAGGTGTGAACACAAACACAATTCGTTAAAATGTTCACTTAATGGGAGATTTAATTTGTCAAATTAATTTTGCTTGCGCTTGATCATTTTTTATAAGGTTTATAGAGGTTTCTTTCATTTGTGTTGCAATGCATTCTAGTTTTGAAATCTTTATGGTCTTTGTTGCTGCATCTATTGGAAGTGTGTTCTTGTTTGTTAAAGTTCATGGTCTGTGATATTTAAATGTCTGACTCTAGTGAATTTGCGTGCTTTATCCTTGTTGTAGCTGCTCCTGCAGAAAATGAGGGACCTGCTGAGCCTTTTGCTGACGTGGGTATAGTCACCCAACTTGCAAGCATGGGATTTAATTATCTCCATTGCCAGAAAGCTGCAATTAACACCTCAAATACTGGAGTGGAGGAAGCAATGAATTGGCTGCTGTCTCACATGGATGATCCTGGTTTGTGTTTGTTTATGATTTCATATGGCCATTCTGGATATGAACATTTAGTTTATTAGAGCATCGCCATTAAAAGTTCTCATCTAAGTTGGGGCTATTGAATTTGCTATTTATCTTATCTCATGTTCATACCAAAGGACTAAAATCTCTTTCACGAAATTGTTTATGATAAAGAATAAAAATATCAAAGTGAAACAACCCTCACTGCACGTTGCTAACATTTCTCCCATTTCAGATATTAATGATCCTATTTCACAAGAAGTTCTTACTTCGGAATATGTGGTAGATGAAGGCAGTCTTAGTACTCTGATTTCATTTGGTTTTCAAGAGAATGTAGCTCGGAAAGCATTGAAGGCTTCGGTAAGATAAACTTTACGAGTGGTGATATTTCTATCAGTGATGCCAACTCTGTTTTGTACTATTACATGTGCCATTGGTTTTCAGGTTGCCTGGGTATATTTAGGCTTTTGAGTTATGCATATCTCTAAGCAGACAGGCAGAGTGGAATATTTGCTGTGTACCTTAGTTTTCAGGGATTGGGTAGTTGGGTGGTAGAATATAGAGCAACATACTCTTATTTATGGTCTTGAATGGGATAAATTTTTAGTTATGCTATTTTACCGTGCTGGTTGATATCCATATTTGAGCAGTGAGCCATCTTGTGGATGAACTATCTTGGCTTTATCACAGCTTCAGCTTGAAGCCTTGAACTATAGCTCTTTAAGAAAAGCGCAACTCTTTCATTCTCATGCATAGTATATTGAGAGCTTGGTGTGAACTTGTATTAGAATACTTTGTTATTATTGTTTAGAACACTCTTTATTATGATGTTTTAGGAAGATTAGCGCATGAAAAAATTGAAATGAGAAAAACTAGCGAGGTCAATCTTTGACCTTAGTTCAATGTTTGAGCTCGATGCTAGAGCTTGCCCTCTTGGCGGGATTTGATAATTTCACTTTCTTGAATCATTAAGTATTGGTGCTCTGTCTTTTTCATTGTGCTGATTGTTGTTATTCACCCATTTCCGAAGGGTGGAAATATTGAGAGGGCCACTGATTGGATCTTTAGCCATCCCGATGAATCTTGTGAACCTGACGCAACCGGTGCTTCTAGTTGTGTGCCAAGTACTACCCAAGAGGAACTACCCGATGGAGTTGGAAGTTAGTTATTTTAACCATCCTTTGATTAAGTTGTAGTTATTTCAATGTTTCCGATACTAAATTCATTGAAATGTGTTTTGCAGAATATAAGCTAAAGGCAATAGTGAGCCACATTGGGACATCGACACATTGCGGGCACTACGTTGCTCATGTGCAAAAGGATGGGAGATGGGTAATCTTCAATGACAACAAAGTTGGAGCTTCTGTTGATCCGCCGAAAGACATGGGATATATATATTTCTTTGAGAGAATTGTGCAGTAAGTTCTGATATCAACTTCAAATGCTGAACCATAAATCCTGGCACTTTCTGTTCACAAACATGGAAGCTGCGGAGACTTTTTCAGGCTGTGTTTTTTGTTTTCTTCACTGATCCCTTTTTTTCAGAGTTATTAGAGTTACAAGTGCGAGTGGAAATATGTTCTCTTTTGATATTCTTCTTGAGCTTTTGCTGTTAGAGAATTTTTTCTTGTTTCCTCACACGCTATATGCCCCGAGACTCGTCTTAACTTGCGAGCTTCAGATGTATGGCTGAGCCTTTTTTTAATTTTATTTTATTTTGCATATTACAATACTTAAGTAAAGAAGGTTTGCACCTTCTATCTTTGGACTTTGGAGCTTCCAACACGTACTAACGAGATAGAAAAAGAAATTGCATAGTTTGTGCTCGTATAAAAGTGGGTTATCGTGTGTGAATGATTTTAAGATGTAGCGTAACAAATTGTACGATTAAATTTTGCGAAAATTGGATTTTGTTTCGTTGAATCATTAAATAATCTTTACATGAAAAAATGATAGTATATGCACACACAATAAAAAAACAAGGTGGTTCTACAAATTGGAGAGTCTGAGACTGGTAGCGAAGAAGACTTTTCAAATGCTGTCGTCATCGCGCAGTAGACTACTACGAAGGCGGTCGAGAGCGTCGGTGGAAAGAGCACTCCACCCTCTGGTCGTCGTTTCCTTCTCCTCTTCAATGCTGGCGGCGGCGGGAGGCGGACCACAATGACGGTGAGGTTATCGACGGCGTGCAACCTCATGGCCTCCTTCACCAGCTCACTCGCGCACCTCGCCGGATCACCATGCCGCCGGAGCCCCCTCGGACCTCGCACACCGCCTGCTGGCTCGACATCGCGTCCCATATCCCGTCGCAAGCGAGAATCAGAAACTCGTCGTCGTCGGTGAGTCGGGCTCGCCGGAATTCTGGTTCGGCGATTAGCGGGGAGGTTGACTCGCTAAGCAGCTTCATCTCCCAGTCGCCCAGTGCTCGCGTCACCGACAGAGCGCCGTTGAGGTAGCCGTCGTCGACGTACCCGCCGGCTTTCTCAATCCGCCGTCGTTCAGCATCATGGCTTGGCCTGTGGTCCTCGGACATGTCGACGGCCTCTCCCTTTCGGCACATCACGGCCCGGCAGTCGCCGGCGTTGGCCACCAGCAGGTGCCGGCCGAACACCATGGCGGTGAGCGCCGTCGTCCCGCACGACTTGCTGACCGTATCGTCGTCGGCTAGTTCGAGGTCGGCTTGCAAGAAGGATCGCCGGACGGACTCCTCGACTCGATCAAGAAAGCAGTCGTCACCTTTGCACGCGGCTGCTGCTAAAGCTAGGAAAGTCGGCGCCTTCGAAGAACAACCTCATGGCGTGGCGTCGAAGGTAAGCCGCCGCCTCGGAACCCCGTGGCCGTCGAACACGCCGTAGAACGCCGACGGAGAAGCGCGGAGGACGGCGGGGCGGAGGTGGGCGGAAAGATCGTCGACCACGATGTGCTCGTCCTCCATGTATCTCTTAGAACCAATGTCTGCACAACTACCCGAGCAAATCGTAGCGGAAGCGATAGTCATGGCCTCCAAACTCCAATCGTGGAGGTGTGGACGGAAGAAAGATTCGGCAAAAACGAAAAGCAGATTGAAAACGAGATTTGGGGAGAACGACAAAAATTGGCGGGGAAGGGAGGGAGACTTGTATTATATATATATAGAGAGAGAGAGAGAGAGAGTTGAGCAGGACTTTGGAGACGCCTGCTGCATACGCTCCCGCGGAGACGCCATTAGGCCTTACAGATGATGATGAGGGGCGTCTCTATAGGCGACTGCAGTAGGCGTTTCCAAAAATTTTTCTATAGAGCACGCTGTGGCGACAAAGATTCTGGATGCTTTCCTGCGTTCATATTCTTCGTTAACGACACTTTCCTTTGCTTTGCTTCCTTGTACTACTAGATTAGATATTTCTAGAAGCTATCCAATCTATTATAATTTTAATATATATTACAAATAAATTTTAACATATAAATTTATCTTTTGTTTGTATGTAAAATGATAATTTATTTGCAATATGAATTGTTTATGACGCGGCATCTTGATTAATAATATCTAATGCCGAGAATAAAATTATTTAAGCGAGGATTTAACCGATGTTGTCTAATGTCTTGAGTACCAATCGAGTGAGCTTGTGCTTGCCGTGGGTGTGGGGTTGCGCGAGGTAATCCATCCAAGGATGGAGCGATGGATATCCGGTAAACATGTGGCTACGCATTGTTATGAATTTTCCATCAGACAATATCCTATCTTCCAATTGGCTCTCCGCACTCAAAGAGCTAGCCGTCCCTGTTGAGCTTTCTCATTCTGTATCACACAAGCTCCATGGCTTCCACCACTCTTTCTGCTGCCACTCCTTCTCAGGTAACGTATATTTGCCGACTGCTTTCTTGCTCTAAAAAATTTGGTTAATTGGGTGCTTGTCACTTTTCAGCTCTGCTCTAGCAAGAATGGGATTCTATCCCCTTGCCAAGCTCTGGGTCTTAAACCAAGCAGGGCCAGCTTTTCTGGGAAAGGCAGAGAGAGGGAGTCCAGATTGTGTGCCAGGCTACGAGCATACCGGCCGATCGGGTGCCAGACATGGGTAAGAGGCAGCTTATGAATTTGCTTCTCCTTGGTGCTATTTCGCTTCCTACCGCTATTATGGTCGTTCCTTATGCTGCCTTCTTCGTTCCGCCTGGGTAAGACTGTGCGTTTGTCTGTAATTGCATTTTTTTCTCCCCTAAGGTTACTGTGATAGTGTCAAATAGTTTACCTGTTTTGATACAATCAGCTTGTTTTAAACTATAATAGTAGAAGGCAGACTGAATTTTTTTTTTTGCAATTAAATTGGTTCAGAACCGGAGGTGGCAGTGGCGGAATTGTGGCAAAGGATGCTCTTGGAAACGATGTTATTGCGGAACAGTGGCTTCAGACCCATGGCCCTGGTGATAAGACCCTCACCCAAGGATTAAAGGTAACAATGAAATTTTGTCATCTCGGGTAAAAAAACAAAAATTCAACATCAGTAAATATGTCAAACTCAAACCTTCTTCAACCTAGTACAGTGTGTGAACATATGTGTATGAAATTCCTTTGCTTCTTTATTTATGGAGTTGAGTTTAAACTTTTTATGGACATGAAAACATGACTTGAGGCTTATACTTGGTCCATCAACTCCTCTTTCGTTATGACCTTGATATAGTCTGCAGCTGCTAATGACAAGATGAGTTATTGTTTATGTATGACAGGGTGATCCTACATATCTTGTGGTGGAATTGGACAAAACTCTTGCAACCTATGGTATCAATGCAGTTTGTACCCATTTGGGTTGCGTTGTTCCTTGGAATGCCGCCGAAAACAAGTTTATCTGCCCTTGCCATGGATCTCAGTACAACAATCAGGGCAAAGTTGTTAGAGGACCCGCACCACTGGTAATTAAGATGACCCCTTTGATTTCTTCTCTTCTATTCCGTTCATCATGAATATTGTTCTGGGTGTGATCACTGATCTCTTTTGTCTTTGACAAAGCAGTCTCTTGCACTAGCTCACGCAGACATTGACGACGGCAAGGTTGTATTCGTCCCATGGGTGGAAACAGACTTCAGAACAGGGGACGACCCATGGTGGGCGTAGAGACTACATGTATATACATGTATTCTTCTGCTTGGAATTGGACACTTGATGTATTTTTTGTTTCTCAAAACTGTTATCTGATTTGATTTAATTTAATACTCCAACAAGACTGTTTACCAGGTTCTGATAAATCTATTCTTTATCCTCGAACTTCAGAACTCTTAAAGGTAAATATTACTCTCCATGTAAGTCCATCATGTTCACGTCGATATATGCCGTGCCTGTCAACGACGTGGAGGGTTTTCAAATAAGCCCACCCAACCCAATTGTCCGGCAATAAACATCTCTAGTTTCCGTCGGTCTAATGGTCGTTCTTGAATCCATTTCCTTTCTTAATTAGCAATAGAGGCGGGCACGGACATCCTAATTACGAGTTCGACTTAAGTTTTTGAAGCATGTCGGATCGAATTTAATTGATTAAATTTAATTAAATAAAATTAAGTTAAACATGGATATTTGTTTGTCTAACCGAATGACAGAGTAAATATTTTATATTTAATATTAATAACATAATATCTTTTAATATTTGTGAAGTTAATATTATGTTTTATGAAAATTTTAAATAATAATATGCATTAAAATTAATTAAATTTATACATAAAATTGATATTTAATATTTAAAATAACCTAAAATCACTTACATCAAAGTCATTCTCATATTTAAGAATTTAAAACACTACATTTAAATCAACAATTATATTAAATTATTTACTATATAGTTAGAATTCCTTTAATTTCAAAATTTAGCTTTTATACATTTTTAAGTCAAATAAAAAATAATAAATGTATAGAAGTTTTTACATAATCTTTGACATCAAATTTGTCTGTGGGAAAATATTGGCTTTGTCAAGAAGAGTCTTACATGCTTTAATATTTATCCTGAACTTTCGTTGACAGACACTCATTGCGAAGTAAATGGATATTGGAAAACTCAATCTAAAACTGCACCAGGAATAAGAAAAACAATTCTAGAACTGCATCTGAGTCCACGGATGTATGAAGAAAAAATAATTTCAATCTTTATATATCATGATGCTTGAATTCAAGAAAACTAGATAATGGTCATGTAGAAAAATGGTGAACTTGCAAAATATACGAATGATTTAAGTTTGAGCCCTATACCCATGGGATATGCCTCGTATAAACTACACCTTTTATATCGACTAATGTAGTGGATCCTAATTCAAAAATTATATAGATAAATAAAATAACAAATAATAAGGTTAATTATAAATTTTCAACTCAATCTAATATTTTAAGCCATTTCATTTTAATTATCAAAGTGATTATAATAAAAATTAATTTTAAAATATTTATTAACTTGTACATCTTTTAAAATTTAAAAATAATTTATAATAATATAAAAAATAAAATAAAATTTTATCAACATCTTATTTATATACTTTACTTTTAATATAACCTGTCAAATTAGGTTTAAATTAAAAATGTAGTTCATACAAACGATACGAGGCATAACTCATATAAATTTTATACATGCTTCATCACTTGGTGTATGGTAGCATACTGCTTCATGCTTTTCATTTTATAATTGTACTTAGCATAATGTTACATGTCTTATTGCCAACTCTGGAACTCTGCTTCAAGTATTTGGTGCCACTATTTTCCCCCAAAATTAAAAAAAATTAAATGGGCGGGTTATTTATTATATATTCTTTGAAGGATTACAAATTCTTTTGTGGCCTCACAAGCATTAGAATACCATGCCATTACATTAGTCATAGACTTAACTCTGAAATAACCGCTTACATTTAAATATTCAAAGCAATCGACCCTGACACCCAACTGCGGGATATTGACGATGCCACACCCACCGATGAAGGTACACTTAAAAAAATTGAACGAAGCTGCTGCTGGGTACAGGATAATAAGCAAAGCTGATAATTAATAAGTAGAAATAGGCGAAAGGGGAGTGATGCTAGCAACATTTAAGATAATGGTAGAGGAAGTTTTTTTGTTATACACGACATTCATCATCTCCTAGATGGAACCATAGAAGATAGTTTTGAGGTTGGCGAGATGGTGTGATCGGAGAGAGACGGAGAGAGTGCAGCCTCCTTCTCCGGAGCCGGCGTTGAGGATGTAAACCCGGCCCTGCGAGGTTACGCTGGCACGGCCCACGAAGGAGGGACGTCCCCAACCAAAGTCGCAACCATTGGCGCCCAACGTCAACCAGCTCGTCACCGTCAAGTTAGCCCCCTTGTACGAGTGACTCCCCCTTCTGAGATCCTCCACGTGCGGGTGCAGAGCCAAGTAGTCCAACGCCGACTGCACGTACTCGCCGCTCACCCGCACCAATTCGTCGTGTATCAACGCCACTGCATACTTCAATGGGCGCTCAACAAGGTCGCCGACCGCACCCATGGGTGCGGCCGTGGCTTGGGGACAACCAAAGTAGGTGGCCGGTAGTGGGGGAAGACACCGCGGCCTCACGTTCACCGCAATGTGGACCTTGGACTTCAGCTGCTGGGGGACGCGGCGTGCCTTGCAGGTGCATCGCCAAACGTGGCCGGCGAGGACCTCGTAGGTGGTGTACCCAGGGGCTTGAGACTTGAGGCGGGCTAGTTGGTCGGGGGAAACAGTGAATAAATGGGAACGTACGTCGTCGTCGTCCCCGATGTTGTTGATGTTAATGTAATTTGGACAACATTCGTCTTCTTCGTCATGAAATGATGGAGGTGGGTGGTATTCAATATGGGGGAAGGATGGAGTGGGTGGATTCCTTGCCCTGAGAAGGGTTCTATCTAGGAGCGGCTCCGCACTGATCTTGTCATCTCCTCGGCACAACTGGGACCATGAAGTATGGAAGTGCATGGCGCTCAAACCATCTGCCACAATATGGTGGAGTGCCGTGCCCAGACACACCGCGCCGCACTTGAAACGGGTAACCTGCGCGTATCAGATTCACTCTTTCGTAAACACCAGTACTCAAAGCTAGCCTGTATCAAAGCTCATGTTCATCAAAATTATCAAATCACACTTGTCTGTTATAACTAATCTAAATCCACAATTAATTAGAAGGAAGATGATCGACGTCGCTTAATTATATAAACTAATTCTAGAATACTAGCTAATATATATATATAAATATATACACGCACCGGATGTCTGTTTGGCAGCACATTGCAGCACATGGATTAAGGGTCGTTGGATCTGATCCAACGGCCCATTCCCCCATTCCCTGCACCTCTCGCCTCCTACCCTCCTGCCACTCTCCTGCCTCCCACGCTCAAGCGGCTATAAAATATTGTGGCCCCCCGCCACCGAACCACGCCACCTCCACTCGACCCCAACCTCTGCCTCTACCTGGCCCCAATAGTCACTGCCACCTGCCGTCCCCTGCTCGGCCCATTGCCCTCCAGCCATTGCGGACCCCTCAAAGTCGAGATCGAGTCAATTTTTTATTTACTTAACTCAAGTAGGTCGATATCGAGTCAATTTTTTATTTACTTAAACTAAAATTGATACCAAGTCAATTTTTTATTTACTTGACTCAACTCGAAACTTAGTAAATTTTTTATTTACTTAACTCGAGTTAAGGTTAAGACAATCTTTTATTTACTTGACTCGAGTCGATACCAAGTCAATTTTTTATTTACTTGACTTAAGCTGATACCAAATCTAGTTATTTTTTACTCGGGTCGAGCCTGGCCACAGCTGCAAACAGTGGCGAGGGTGGTGGTGGCATGGGGCAGCGGCTGGGTAGGGGCCGGTGGTGGGGGTGGTGGCAGGGGCTGGAGTGAGGGGCCGTGGCCACGAGGGCAACAGGGGGCGGCGGCTTGGGACTGTCGTCATCGTCGCAGGGGATGCCGACATTTGGGCTGCAGTGGGGGCCAGGGGGCGGCCGGGAAGCCGTGCCAATGAGGCGACTGGGGGGTAGCCGTCGTCATCGTCAGCATTTGGGCCGACTGGCGGCCAGGGCGCATGGCGAGGGGCGGCCAGGAGGAATTGGGGGGGGGGGGGGGGGGGGTACTGAGGCCGTTATATATATAAAGAGAGAGAAAAAAAACAAAGGAAGAGAGAGAGGGTAGAGGATTGATTACCTGAGCTAGAAAAATGGGGAAGGATGAGATGCCACTGGTACGATGAACCTGCGGCACAAGCTGTGAAAGCTTCTTGGAGGGAGCTAAATCGCCAAACTCCTCAAGGGAAGTACTAATCTCGGCCACTACGAACTGGACGCCTTCTCCATTGCAGTCAATCTCGATCCGATTGTTCTCGTCCAGCGCCAACCTCCCAGCCACTGGATAGAAGGATACCAAGACCTTGGCCAGGGACTCTTTAAGGCGGCGCACGTCGAAGAAATTAGTACTGTGGGCATCAGTAGAGGAGCTACTGATACTACTACTGCTACTATTACTAGATTGGCGATATATAAACACTACGGGCGTATGATTATTTTCTGCTAGGATGTCCAAGTCGGACAACCATACGCGCCGTCTGGGAGTCATCGCTGCCGGTCGAATGATAGTCGACTCAACAATTCTTATCTGACCCATTACGAGGAAAATTCTGGGATTCCTAAAAATTTGTAGGTTGGAAAAGGGTGCGAGAGGATGCCAAAAACAGTTGGCTAGCTAATCGTTCCAAAAACAGGAAAAAAGAGCTGGAGGTGTTGGTTCGAGATGACACAAAAAGCTGCACCAGGCGTTGGTCTTATAACCTGTATCCCAAGTTCACGCTTTTTACAGATTCCGGCCTCACTACTGTTTATTTGACGCCAATCAGAAAAAAATCCACATTTCCACCCGGATACGGTTTTGGCCTATCTTTATCCCTGGACTCCGGGACTTGGAGTTCGGATTGCGTGTGGTTTTCGGAGTAGTTAGGCGAATTAAATTATAAATATTAAATTAATAAAAGATAGAGTTGGATAAGCTTATCTCATGTAATTTGGTTTTCAGAAATGCGATGTTAAAAAAAATTTTAAACCGAAAATATTTTAAATATAATTTATTATTATTATGTAATTATTATTATATATATATATATGTACTCTAAATACTTTAGTTCATTTTAAAAATTTTATTCAGTAGTCAAATTATGGTTGCAAAAATCGTCGATTCCGAGTAGAATTAGTCAATTTAAATTGGATTGAAATAATTCCACTTCAAAAAATATGCAAATCTATTATAGTAAAAATAGATATATAAATCAATCAATTTGAACCAATTCAGGAGGTTGGCAGGGGACAGGGCAGGAGAAGGATGGGGTGGCGAGGGCGATCGGTGAGGACAGCGACCATGGACAATTGAGGAGAGAATTGAGTGGAAAGAAATGATCAGTGGCATTTTTGTAATTAAAAATTAGCTCGTCTCTCATTACAATACAAATAATAATTAAGTCTAAATAATTTATTAAAAAAATCCAAAAAATATGAGAAATACTATAATATATAATGCACACCATAATATGAAAAAATATATTTTATAACTAATATCCCCCTGATTTTGATCGAAACAAGTAAACTGATTCTTATCTAATTTTTGATGAATCAGTGTGATTTAATAACTCTCTTCCGATAAGATTTAGCATCTGATTCCAATTTTTGTAACTATGAGTCAAATTAGTTGGTGTGAGAGTTTTCTTATTTATATTTTTTAAGATTTGATTTGGCCTATTTCATAATCAAATAGTTCAAATTTGAGTGACTTAAATAATGTTAGTATTAAAATTTTATAATTAAAAAATATACTTTTTAAATTTTTTCATTTTAAATTTTAACTTTTTAAAGAACACTACGACACATGGTACAATATACATAATCGGTAAAGTCCACTAATTGTTGTCAATTGAGTGCTTAAATATTACCTACATTACTCGTATAGTATGTAATCCATCCACTTGTATTGTACCTCATAACATACATATACGGGCATTATATCATTTGTAAAAAATAAAAATAATAAAGTAAATAAGATATATAAATTTTTTAATAGAATTAACATTTTTTGTTAAAGCAAAATTCTTGTAATAATATTGTTCAATTATTAAAAATATAGTTTTTGTAAATTATATAATATTATCATTATAGTTATCAAAACCATTTAGAGCTCAACCACACCAATATAACCAGCCAATCCATATTTTAAATCTTAGAACCCATTTACTCCAAACAAAAAGAAAGCACTGCCTAATCCAAACTCAAGCCCAGGGGAAAAGATGGTTAAACGGTCTCCGAAGGATCAATTTATAATTGAAATATAATTTGTCCCTCATGAGTCAAATGATCAGCTTTTAGACATGAATATGTACAAAGCTCCTCCAGACCAGACTTGGATCCAAATACGTAGGTGAATGATAAACCACAACTTTTACCAACCCACATGATTGGTTCGAGATAAAATATTATTTTAATGGGCTAGTAGGTTGATGGGTGAGAGCCTAGTTAAGTATTCGTTATAAATTTATGATTTGTATCATTTAGATCCACAAAAAATAGAACGTTTTTGGCTTTTTTTTAAACAGAACTAAATAAACACTCCTGCGTTGCACCCCTTGTTAAAGCATTGAATTTTTAAAATTTATTTATTAACAAATTTAATAATTACTAGTCCTGAAAACAATTAATATGAAAGTGATAATAATTACTTGGAAGATAGATACATTTTAAATAAAAATTATTTATAGATATGTATATTTCACATTTTAAATTTATAATATATTTTGTCAATCTTAATCTTAAAATTATGTTCACATTTCTACTGAAAAATTTAATTTTTGATCACAGAACTTAAATCTGACTTGATCTTTTCTTCACTTACTAATATAAACATTCAACAATCCCTATTAATTTTCACCAAATGCTTAAATAGAATTGTTGCTAATTCAGCTCACCACTTTAACATCTTCACACATATTTAACCATGTAAAAATTCTCATAGAAATGCTACCCTACATAACGTAAATTAATGACTACATGATCTCGGGTGCATTTCTTCTTACCGACACCTTGATCCTTTTGTGGTAAAAATGATCATTTTCTTTGTTATTATGCTTGTCTAACATCTACTAGTCTTAACCACTGTTGCACGAATCGGCCGATTTAAATCGGATCGGCGCGATGCCGATCCGATTTCGGGGCCGACTCGGTCGGCCCCGAATCGGCCTCGGAATCGGCCGAGTTCGGCCGATTCCGACCGATTTAACTCGGAATCGGAATCGGCCGATTTAAATCGGAATCGGTTTTTTAATGAAATTACTAAAATACCCTAGGTATGATTTTTATTAAATTATTTAAGCATGGGTAAAATGGTAATTTGGATTTTAAAAACCTAAAATCAAACCCGCTCCCCCCGCGCCGCCGCCGCTCGTCCGCCCGCCGCCGCCCCGTTTCCGCCCTCCGCCGTGCTCCCCGACTCCGGGCTCGCCGCCGACCGGGCTACCGACCTCGCCGCCGACCTCGCAACGTCGCCGCCGAAGTGTGGCCGGACCGAATCGGGCTGTGACGCACGAATCGCCGCGACTCGCCGCCGACTCGCCGCCGCTCCGGGCCGCCTCGCCGCCGGCTGCTGGCCGCTGACTGTTCGTCCGACCGGGCTGCCGACATCCTCCGACATCGCCGCCTCGAGACTCGCCGCCGACCGGGCCGGCGGCGGCAGCGGCGGGTAAAGAGTGGCATTCTCGTAATTAAAAGTTGACTCGAGTCTAACTCGAGTCAAAAATAATAATTAATTCTAAATAATTTAAAAAAAATCTTAAAAAATATTTAAAAATATCAGAAACTATAATATACAGAATAATATCAAAATAACATCAATACCCAATTTTAATATATTTATATTATAAATTGTCAAATTATTATATATGACCGATTAAATTAATTTGGACCGATTCAACTGAACCGATTCTTGGCCGATTCAGACCGATTCCGATTCC
The DNA here is from genome assembly GCA_033002965.1 of Piper betle. Taxonomy (NCBI): domain Eukaryota; kingdom Viridiplantae; phylum Streptophyta; class Magnoliopsida; order Piperales; family Piperaceae; genus Piper; species Piper betle. The sequence goes on from JAURVB010004374.1 coordinate 49,632, forward strand.
GATTCCGACTCCCTGGAAAACCGATTCCGATTCCGATTCCGATTCATGCAACCATGGTCTTAACCGGTCAGTCCTTGCTCCCACTCCATCATGTACCGGATGCCACTCATATTCATTCTTCTATCCACCGCACCCTCCATGGTTAAGCCATCTTACAAGTCATGTATTTTTCTGGCTTTTGTTATGATTTTTTCTTGGCTGCTCACCCAACCCGCGGTGTAAAAGTTTTCTGCATTTAGCTTTTTTCTTTGTGAATTTTTTAATTTATACGGTGATGATTAAGTTGTTTAGATTTTAAGGGGAAGAAAAAGCACCCAACGAGTCAACAACGATACACTGGGCAGGTAGATTTTGACTTTGGTTTAAATTTGATCTGAACTGGCCGGTCATTCACCCAAACCAAACCCTTTGCCAGAACCAACATGATGGGTCGGTGGGATGCGGCGGCCACTTGTCAAATAGCAGGTGTAAAAGTACTATAATAATCGTTCACATTGCACATGGATCTTCAATCTGTTAAACAGGCAATTTTGGATCTTAAATGTGTAAAAACTCTCGCATTACGAGGGTTTAAACATTATGGGCGTAATGGTGTCCAGTTCGAGGCCACGGATGAACTTCTATAGTGGGGTAGAGTGATAAAGACAGGACGAGAATGATTGCGAGGGATGGATATCCCATCAAGGGTGAGGCGAGCAGCTCTGGTTACTTGTCTCCAGCTGTATTTAAATAGTGCATGCATCGATGCAGGCAAATGAATGAAGACAAAAAAAGAATTATTTGTAACAATCATATTTATTTTGGTAGGTGAGTCTTTATATTATAAAAACTGTTAGACGATTAAAATTATTTTATATAAATTATGTTAGATGTGTGCGGCACATTAATCATATTACAAATAAATTTTAATTTTTAATAATTATATATATTTTTCCGATACCTATTTGCTTTGCAACGAGTGTCTGTCAACAAAAATTAAGGATAAATATTAGAGCATGTAAGACTTTTTTGACAAAGCCACTATTTTTCCATAGACAAGTATATGTAGTACTTTCACGAATCACTTCATTTGATGGATTGAAAATTCTTTTACCAAAAGATAAAGAGAAATCCTTGTGCAAAATAAAAAAAGGTTGTGGCTGTAGAAGTTTTATAGAAATGGCAGATTCATGGGTAACGTCAGTTTCTTGAGATTTCTTTTGTTTCCCTTTCATTTTTTTTTGCTCAGTTTGGTGATTGGTTTGTTTGTGTGGATTTTCTCAAGTTTGAAGAATGGCGGGGTGGAGTTGTCTTTTTATGTGGTTTAAGATGTAAGTTGAGTGGAAGGAGACCGAGCTCTGTAAGAAAACATAAAACTATGTTTCAATTTTTTCACCCAGTTATTTTTTCATCTTAACAGTAGAAGATTCATTTTATGAGAAGGTAAAATTGTCATTTTCAATATTTCATTTAGCAGTAGAAGATTTGCTACTAGAAGGAAGTAAAACATTTCCCCTTTTCTTTCAAAAAAAACTTCATCTTATTTTGTAAATCCTTTAGAACAATTTTTTTTTACAAATGTTGTTATAATTTCAGTAAAATATTTCAACTAAACACAACTTTATCACCTCCAATTTGATTATATTATATCTTCTTTTGCTGATTTTTTGTGTGGATTTGTGAGAACAGCTGTGAATTTAGTTGGGTAACAAGAAAAGATCGGTCTGGCAAGCTCAAAAGGATAGTGAGGATGCTCTTTGCCATGGAGATGAAGATTTTGATAGCGGGACTTGGTGCTGCCGGAAACAAATGAAATCTCAACAAACTGACGTTACCCTGAATTGGGTACCCATCAATCGGCCATTTCTATAAAACTTCTACATACACAGCCTTTTTATTTTTGAATGAGGATTTCTCTTTATCTTTGGCAAGAGAATTTTCAATCCATGAAGTGAAGTGATTAGTGAAAGTGCTACGTATAATTGTCTATGGGAAATATTGGCTTTGTCAAGAAGAGTCTTACATGCTTTAATATTTGTCCGTAACTTTCGTTGATAGACACTCGTTGCAAAGTAAATAGATATCGGAAAACTCAATCTAAAACTGCACCAGGAACACGAAAACAATTCTAGAAGTGTATCTGAGTCCACGGATGTATCAAGAAAAAACAATTTCAATCTTTACATATCATGTGGAATTCAAAGAAAACTAGATAATGGTCATGTAGGAAAATGGTGAACTTGCAAAATATATGAATAATTTAAGTTTGAGCCCTATACCCATCAATTGTCTTGTAGAGTTTGTTGTCTCAATAGAGAGATCTTGAGCTTTTGTTTAGATTCTGTACTCATGTTATTTTTGTGATTATTTTTTTAATTAGAATTTTTAGGATTAAGGTTTGTTACCTAGATGGTAAGATTGTGAATTTTTGTTTAGATTCTTGCTTTTTGTCGAGAGAATAATGGAAAATTTTTTTAATTTAATTTTGGTTTTATAATTCTATATATTTTATTTTTTTGGAAATATATATTATTAAATGATGTTTTAGGTATTTTATAAAAAAATTAACATATGATTGAAACTTTAAAAAAAATTTATTATTGAGATAATTTATATAAATATATTAATAAATTACTTTTGTTAATTTTAATTTTTAATAATTATATTTTTTTCTTTAAAAAATTATTTTGAATTTTATAATTAAATTAATTTTTAAAAATGCTGATTTTCGAACCATGATGGGTCGGTGGAATGTGGCTGCCACTTGTGAATTAAAACGTGTAAAAGAACTATAATAGTCATTCACGTTGCACATGGATCTCCAATATGTTAAAAAGGTAATTTGGGATCTCAAATGTGTAAAAACTCTCGCATAACGAGGGTTTAAACATTATGGGCCACAACATAATGGTGTCCGGTTCCAGGCCACGGATGAACTGCTGTAGTGGGGCAGAGTGATAAAGACGAGAAATGATTGCCAGTGGATAATTGGATATCCCATCAAGGGTGAGGCGAGCAGCTCTGGTTACTTGTCACCAGCTGTATTTAAATACTTGCATGACATTGATGCCGGCAAATTAATGAAAAAAATAATAAAAGAAGCGTTTGTAACAATCATATTTATTTTGTTAGGTGAGTCTTTATATTATAAAAACTGTTAGACGATTGAAATTATTTTATACAAATTATGTTAGATGTGTGCGGCACGTTAATCATATTATAAATAAATTTTAATTTTTATTAATTATATAAATTCTTATAGACTATATAATATAAATTATGATTAATTTTGATTTTAAAATAAAATTTAATTTAAAGAGAAGATATATTACAATAATTTTTTATTTTTATTATATCTTAATTAGTTAAATTTCCTTATTTTTATTCAAACACCAGTACTAAATTCTTATTTTATTAATAAGAGTAAATTATAAAGAACTAAACATTTTTATTAATAATAACCATGTTTTTATTAATCTTTCTAAAAAATTGGTGTTTTTATTTGTAAAACGCGTAACTCAAATCAGGGTTTTATATTAGCGAATCAGTCGGTTTAACCATCGGTTGAGTCAAGTCAGTTTTATAAACTACGTGGTGAGTTGAGGCCAGTCGTGGGTTATTAACAATAAGGGTCAAGTGTACCTAAATATATGATCATGATGAGAAATAAGTTATTAGAGTATACTGAAAGTTTGCAAATATTTTTTTATGTATTTGATCATAGAATTATTTTTAGGCCAAATAATACATTAGGACGCATTATACGCAGTATAGGTGAGTTATTAGTTATAAAATATGTCATTGTGATGTTATGGTGTGTATTATATTTTATGAGATTTTTTCATATTTTTTTGACTTTTTTAGGATTTATTATAAGTTAGTTATTATTTTTGACTCGAGTCGAAATCGAGTCAAGTTTTAATCATGAAATTACTGTAAAACCCATGATTCGAGTCAGGGTTTGATATTCAGGACCGGTCTGTTTGACCATTATTTTCGAGTCGAGTCAGTTTCAGAACACGTGTACTGAGCTGACGCCAGTCGCATGCATGAGCTATGAGGGTCATGCGTACCCAAATATATGATGATAATGTCATGAACACAGCAGAACAGAATGAGTTATCAGAATATATCAGAGTATGCCAATTATTTTTCTTTATTTTCTTTTTATATACAGTGGATCGTAGAATTAGTTTTAGGCCGTTTACCGCGTTAGGACTCGTTATGGGGCAGTTTGGATGAGTTGATAGTTCTAGAGCATATCATTATGATGTTTTGGTGTTGTTTGATTTTATGGGATTTTCCTAAATTTTTTTAGGATTTAATACGACTTAGTTATTATTCTTGACTCGAGCCGGAAATGAGTTAAGTAATATTTACAAGTTTTCCACCAACCCTTTTCTTCCCTCCCAATGCCTTCTTCCTCGTCCAAACCCTAGCCGCACCACCATCCGCTTGTCTCGCCGCTGATCGACGGTGCATAGCCCCACCACAGCGTCGCCGTGCCTCCCTGACCAGTCCCGGACACCATTTGGCCGCTGCGACGTTGAATCGCCGCGCCCGCATTGGAATTCCGTTGCTGATTGCGCCGCCAGCGACCGTCGCCGCCATGATCGGGTGGTCACCTCGACACCCTCGACCACCCAGCGACCTTTCCTAACTGGAGCAGAGGCCGTCGCAGTCCAGGCCGGTCGGATCGAGTCACCCATCCCCGCCACCACTGTTTTAGCCATTTTTTGGTGAGCCGCCACCTCCGCTGGCCACGTCGACATCGTAGATACGTCGGGCTCACCGAGCCAGTTCCAATGGTACCCAATGTGACCCCTATCCAGCCAGTAGACGCCGCCGATGATTGTCGTCGGAAAATCGTCGAAAGTTGCCGGAAAACCACTGAAGCCGCCGAAAAACTACCAGAACTTGTCAAAAAACCAAATTCGCTGAAATTCACCGAATCTTCCACGGAGCTCATCCAGTCGAACCCAATCGAGCTCAGAGACACGCGACAGAACCCTTGCCGTCGCCGATTGCCAACGACGTGAGGTATAATTACCTCCAATTTGATCATTTAAAATTGATGATGATTGTTAGCATATAATGCTAGAATTGAGTAGTTGTCATGATGAATGCCAGACTATGATTGAAGTAAAGATATGCATGATGTGATTAATAGGGAATGAAGGTTAAGTGATCTAATGAAGTAAGTAAATTTGAGCATGATAATCAAGTACGATGTAACTTAGGAAAAATACAATAAAATTGACATGAATAGGATGAGTTAGAATTATTTTCATATTTATGGTTATTTGACGGTTGATAATTTTGTGTTTGATTGTGTTGAGTTTGATGCACCATTTAGTTAGCGGGCGTTAGTATTTAGTTTTGATGTGTAGGTACGGAGTAGGAGCTCGCTGCCTAGGCGCGATGACACGCTTGGAGCTTCTATCAGGTCTGTTTAGGACTCGTCTCTGTTTTACGTTCTCTTCTATTGTGTGTTTATTTTATTATTTGCAGGACGGGTTAAGTGGCGTTTTATTGGATCCCAGTTAACTCGGGTCATTTAACCGAACAGTTTTTCGGATTAATAACCCCTCGAGGATGATTTTGAAAATAAGATCCATTACAAGTTGCCTTCGGGCCTATTATATAAATCGCTTCCCAGGCATATATATATATATATATATATATATATATATAATTTTATCGAGTTTTCAGTGAAACGAGAGATGGAGAAACCAATTGCACGTACCATGAGCGGATGCCGTGACAGTCAAAGCGAGCTCTCGATTAGCGCAGCGGATTGTTCCATTCGTGAGGGATCCTGACAATGTTAAGTGTTTAAAATATATAATATTTCCCAATGTTTTTAATATGATTTTGTACTTCTCGGGTATAAACATTATTAATTTAGTGATATTTTTCATTATATTCTAGTTAATTAATATTTTATTAGATATGCTTAATTTTGGTATTTCAATGCAGAAAAAGATGAATAAATTAAGCTTTGGATTTGATTGGTCATGACACTTGGCCCCACCCAATGGCTACAATTCATGGTGTTCAATGGAGTCGAACAGTTGGAAACTTGAAGGGACATTATAATTAATTAGAGTACATCGATTTGTGAACATCCTCTTCGAATTCTTGTATCTCCACTTCTATATAAAGGGGTGGTCATTTGTTGTTGATCATATCTCAACTCTTGGTTTAGGAGTTTAGTAATAAATAGTAGTTTTAGTTTTTGTAATTCCTTTCTCTTTCATAATAAAAATTAGTTTCTTCTTTATATTGTTTTCAACTTTTATTATGGAGTAGTCTTTTATTTCGTTCTAGAGAAGAATGGAACTTAACATGATTTAATTGAATTCATTTCAACCTCTTACTCTTTTATTTAATCGGATCGTTTGAATTATCATGTTCTAAATGCTAAGAATAGATTGATCACCTATTTCTTAGATCATGAGGTTTAATTAGATTTCGGGAGAAATTAATTAGATTAGTCATTGATAATTCATCATACGACGAGTCTTTTGACTTGTTTGTCGTTGTGGTCGGAAGATACACAACACCGTATGCGATTGTAAGGCAATTCTTAATGCATTATTTTGTTGATTAATCAATTATCACCGGGAGGTAGAAATTGAGGCAAAATAATAGAAGCATGAAGGAGCGGGAGCCACCATGTCATATAATTATCCTAGATCGACAATCCGAGGGAATAAAAGATAAGAGTAAGATTTGATGAAGATTAAATTCATGTTAAGGGAAATTCGACTCTAGAACGAGTTTTATAATTTTGACTTCGCTTTTAATTTAAAGTTATTACTTAGATTTAGTTAAGTTAGTTATTTTTGTTTTGCTCCTCATTTTATTTTCTTTAGTTAATTATAGGAAATTCATCTCCCTGTGGGACGATACTCGATTTATCATTATATTACTTGTTTCGACCGTGTATACTTGCATGTCTATTGAAAATTATTCGAACAGACAACTCCGTGTTTGAGTTCCTTACACTCGGAGAACGTGGAGGTTTATGGGTACCGTTTAGTACAGTGCATGTCCGGACTTGTGGTTGAAAGGGTACTAAAGGCGACTACCTGAGAGTACCTGGCCTTCGTGCTCAAGGCTAGGAGAAATATAGAGGTAAGGAGAGGACTTATGATTCGAGACCAAAAATGAAGTAAGAAAATGCCGAGAGAGGCATCAGCAACAACAGATCAGTTAGTTCGGGATGCTACCGGGTCTGCAGCCCAATGGCTCCTCAGTAGATGCCCTTTAGAGTGTTCACGAGGAGTATATGATGTTTTCTTTCATATGAGAGTTTGCTCTCATGGCCAGCTTGTTATAGTTATTTTATTTATTGGACCAGTAACATTTGTTAGTGACGTATTTTTATACTATATGTAGGTGACAATCACGAGGTGGATGTCCCAACCTAGACAGAGAAGCAATGATGTCGGTTGCACACACATATTAGTCGATAGAGTAATTAATATTTTTATTATGATGTTATTATTTTGAGAATGATGTGAAATGCTAAGATATAATATGACATGATTAAATGTTAAAACATGATGATAGAATGTGAAACATGAATAAATTGTGCAGTGGAAGCGTTGTTGGTTGAGACCCAAGCTTTAAAGTGAGTTTACAGCATATTAGATTGTGTGTGAATGAAATTGTTGATACATGCATATA
>JAURVB010004376.1:0-17350 GCA_033002965.1 Piper betle
TTCCACTTGACCGGGTAATTGATAATTAACCGGGTAGCGGGTAAATAATTTAAATAAATTCATGGATACCAACGTTCGATCCCACCGCGTCGAATATATACATATATATATATATATATATATATATATATATATATATATATATTTTTCCGGGTCTTTACAGACTGACTGTGATTTTACATAGCTCTTCATTGTATTCCTGCATCACATGATTAAAATGGGAGTTATTGTTTAGTTTGATGGTGGGAACGCAGTAGGAGCTCGCCACCTAGGTGCACTAACATGTTCGGAGCTTCTACAAGGTCCGTTTGGGACTCATTCCCTGTTTTACGTTCTATTCTATTGTTTGTTTGTTTTATTACTTGCAGCACGGGTTAAGTCGCATTTTATCGGATCCCACTTAATCGAGCTATTTAATCAAATTGGTTTCCGGATTAATAAATCTCAAGGATGAGATCCCTCGAGAATGATTTCGAAAATAAGATCCACCATAAGTTGCCTTTGGGCCTATTATATAAATCCATTCTCATGCGAGTTTTCAGAACGACATGAGATGGTGATATTGACTTGCGCGTAGCATGAGTGGGTGTGTGTGACACTAAAAGCAGGCTCTACAAAAGTGAGCAGTTTGTTTTATTCTCGAGGGATCCTGACAACTCCCATTTGAATTCCTCACACCAACAGAACTTAGTGGTTTATGGGTACTGTTCAGTACAACACAGTTCTAGACATGTGGTTCAAAGGATTGTAAACATTGTGAAAAAATAATAATATACAATAATAATATTTGACTCGGTCTGGGAAGGATCGAATGTTGGATTATTATTATTATTATTATATTATTTTTATATTTTATTCTCTACCCAGTTAAATGAAATACGGGTGTTGGGGTGTTTTCCCATACCCTAGCCGATCATTTTCATTTTATTTTGAGAGAGGCGTCTTCCTCACCCTAGCCGCCTGTTTCTCATCTTTTTCTCCTCTTCCTTACCGGAGCCGGCTTTCTCCTTGTTTGGGTATCCTCCCTATCTCCCTATTCTTAGTTTTCATGCATGCATATTTTGAAATGAATAGATGAATGATAGTTGATAAAAACTGTTGCGATTTCTAATCCTTTCGGTTTTGTGTTTGGGTTGTTTTCACCACTGTTGGAGGATCGTCGCTGGTTGTAGCGAGGATGGGGATTGTTGTAATCGTTACCTAAATCTTTAATGATAATAAGTTTGATAATCATGGGAATTAAAGTTTTAAATCAACAAGAAGAACTAAATTAAATTGTATACGACTGGAAATCCTTGCATGGCCGACGAGTTCTAAGTTTGGCAAGATGGGCGATCGTAGGCAAGAATTGCAAGGCAGCCGCTCACACCCCTGACGGCCCCTCTGGCTGCTGGGTTGAAGGGTGGCATCGCCTTGTCCCTTGTTTCCGATGGGTGGCGGAATTGCACCTGTTAGTGGGCGGAATTTCAAGGGTGACGAAGGTGGTGGCGTTCCTCTGAAACAGACGCTGTAATGGAAGCTTCAGGGAGTAGACGCCGGTTGTTCTTCGTCGACAACATCAAGGGTTCCATTACAGTAGCTCCTGCCGCCGGCACAGCCCACTGTTGACGACCTACTCACCGGAATTCATGGCAGCGAACGTTCAGACGTGGGAGAACGACCCTATTTCCTTGCGTCATCCAGTTGTGGCCGATCCTTCCTGGTTGATGCCGGCCTGAGGTAGCTGAATCTCTGAATGGGAGCAAGGTGCAAGAAAGTAGTTATCTTGAGGCTGGGTGCATGAAGGACGGACCTGTTTTTGTGCCAAGATCAAGGTAGGAGAAGAGAAGAGCATCGGGGAAGAAGAAGATGGCAAACTTGTAAATATTACTTGACTCGACGCGGCTCGAGTTAAAAAATAATACTAACTCGTAATAAATCCTAAAAAAATTATTATTCTAATGGTTATGGGTTATAGTTGCTAAACTAATTAATTATTGTACGAAATCACCATGAGTAATAAAAAAATACGGTAATGATAAACTGTTGAAAATTAATCGGTGTATTATAAGCTATTAATTTAAATCGGATGGTTATAAGTGATTAATGAAATAAAGATTTCACCTTTACCATATTAAATTTAATACTAGGTAGATAAAGTGATTATTTTAATAACAAGTTAGTAAGGTGGAAAATGGGTTATTAAACTATAATCGTGTAAAAATCACAAGCGTTAAACCTAAATGGCATAATGAAAATAAATAAAGTTCGAACCTTTATTGAGTTGAATAATTTAAAATAATTGTATTAGTAATATCTTTGAATTAGGATAATACAAATCATTTTAAATAATTTAATTGAACGACTTAATTAATTAAATTGCTATTAATAATGATAGTGATTAAAGATTAAAATCGTAAACTAAATCATCAAGATCGTGGTTAGGTAATTATCATCTCAAAGGAAACTATACTAATAATAGTAATTAAATACTTGTTTATAAGTTAATAATTATTTTATCATTAGTGAAGTGTGAATTATGATTTAAATAATTAATTTAAAATGTAAAGTATGACTTAAATGATTATGTCACATGAATAAATTAATCATCTCACTAGACTTGATGTAAATGTTGAGAATTTAATATTTAATATTGTTGAATGTTGCATGCTTTATGTTGTCGAATTTTAATAATGATATATATTAGTCATTTAGTTGCATGCATTTCTACTCGAATAAAATTATACTTATGTATAATTTTATGTTCTCGTTCAGATTAGCGATCGTTGGTCACGGTTGCAGGTTCACTTACGAACTATCCAGGTCCGTATAATTATTTGAAATGTTGTATTTTCCCTTTTTGGCAGCCCTGGTCGACTTGAGCCCAGATTCGACCACCATGCACTGAGTGCAACCGGGGTCAAGGAATTGACTCAGTCTGACACGGGGCCGTACCCTTTAAAATTACTATGTGGGAGTCTTGGTCGACTTGAGTTCATATCCGACCACCATGCGCCAAGCGCAACCGGGGTCAATGATTACTCAATTCGACACAGGGCAGCACCCCTAGAAGATTAAATACCTACCCCCATGCCGAAAGGGGTGACAGGGCGCAGTGGCGCAAGATGGCTCATTATGCACTTGTGATACCGAGAGGGTGAGTCAATGGCAAATATCGGTAACTACAGGCCGTGGGCCACGTAGCATGTGTGCGCATGCATGGGATTGTAGCTGGATGGGGTGGCCACCCCTCCCAGCATATTAAGAGCTTGACATAGGCTCATAACAACTAAAAGTCTCGAGAAATGATAATAGGGATTATATTGACTTGTTTCATTTAATTATGCGGCTTAGTGGTTTTATCACTAACGCGGAATTGCCTCCGCAGGTGAGCAGCTTTAAATGGTTTGGTGAACTGGTAATGAATTGGACTTCCTTTTATTCTCTTGTGTTATAAATGTGTCTATGGGAAACGGTTAGAGACTGTGGGACTTTATTTTTATGTATTGTCACATGCTATCAGAACATGGTTTATTTTTATTACTTATAAATTTCTAGACTTGTTTGCCGTATTATGATTCATGTTCTTGCATGTATGTATACCTCATTTATCTTTTAGAGTAACACTCGGGCCGGTTAGGGCGGGTCGTTACAGGTGGTATCAGAGCCAAGTTTCCCACAAGCTCACACTTTTGACTCAAGTACCTTGTTGAAAAGTCCAGTACTTATCTTTTCCCATTGTTTTGTGTTATTAATTAACAAATTCATTAGCTAATAAACCTAAGTCATAACTGAAAAAAGAACATATTAATGAACCATGATGGGAAAAATTTTTGACATTTCAGATGGCAGGCACTCGTAGACAGTCAAACCGATCTACTCAGTCAAATTCAAACACAGAGAATGTATTGGCCCAGATCCTGACGGCCATACAGGGACTGGCGCAGGCTTCAGAAAATACAAATTCTGTGGTTCAAAATATTGTTCAGCGGTTACCGAGAGTGGTAGCAGGGAATGGAGCCTCAAACTCAACAGTGGGTCCTAGCATCACCCCAGACGGTGGTCGGGGAGTGCCCAAGGGCGGGCAGGGTTAGCAAACTCGGGCGAGCGAGGGAGCTTCCAAACCCAGTGCCACTGGTAGTCTGACAAGTGTTGCTGCCAGCTGTTGATGATAGTGACCATTACACTGTAGCAAAAGTTTAGGAAGAATGGAGCTGAGGTATTTATTGGAGGGATCGATCAATAAAGGCTGAGAGCTGGATAGACATTACTGAAAAAGCATTTAGGGCTCTGCCTGTGCCCCACCGCCATCAAGTGAGGTTGGCAACAAGCATGCTTCAAGAGGAAGCATATTATTGGTGAAAATCCAATGGAAAAACCACATTCCATCGACGTGAGATTTCTTCCATCACGTGGGCGGAATTTGTGGTAGCTTTCAATGGACAATATTTTCCAGAGGCCATTGTCCAGAAGAAAGCGCTAGAGTTCGCCAATTTGGTTCAGGGGTAGGATTCAGTTCGGGATTATGCCAAGAAATTCTTACGGCTGAAGTGTTTTACACCTGGGATTTTGTTAACTGATAAGGCTAGAGCTGACAAATTCTTTTAAGTATTGAAGCCCGAATTGAGGGGTAAGACTGCTACAGCGCCAAGGAGTACGATAACCGAAGTGATCGACTCAGCCACTACTCAAGAGTTGGTGTTCTAGTATGAGCGTACACAGAAGCAGGGAAAGGTTACTTCACAGCACAAAAATGCCAACCCTGTTAGTAACAAAAACAGGTCAGTAGGACACCAATAGCAGAACTACTGAGGGAACATAGAGGGGAACCTTAATAGGAAGTTTGAAGATATCATGTGGAGGCGATGTCAAAATTGCAACAAGATGCATTTAGGAAATGCTAGAGCCCCATAGGTGCTACAATTGAGGAAGGATGGGACACCTATGAGGGAGTGTCGTCAGACTCCGAAGCAACAACAAGAGCAGCCTGAGAAAGGGAAGGCGAAACTCTATGCAATTGAAGTCGACGATGTTGAGGTGGATGATCACACTGTCCAAGGTAAAATTCGAATCGAAGGAGTCATTGTGGATGTTTTAGTTGATTTGGGGTGTACACATTCAAGGGAAGTCACAGCGTTGGGTGTAAAGACCGTGGGAAAAAATAATAATAATAATTTTGACGCGGATGCGGTCCGGAAAGGACCGAACGTGTTATAGTCTTTACCTGGTTACCCGGTTAAGTGAAGTACGGGTGAATCGATATGATTGGTCATCACGATTATTATGATCATTAGTCGACCGGTCATGGTTCGACCTAAGGCCAAACCCCGGTCTTGGGTGGGTGACGACTTGGTGAGTGGGAGGAAAAGGAGAACGAACTTTAGCCAAGTGATACCTATTCATGAATGGGCGGTAGGGTAGGGTGTAAGAATTTAATTGAGGGACTCGTTGAGTTGTATATATATATAGTTGTGAAGATTGTGGGAAATCCTTTTCCCTAGCCGTCCACTCCTTCTTGTCTCCTCTCCGTCCCAGGCACCCTCCTCATTGCTGCGTGAGTATCTCGTCCCTTTTCTTATTTCTTTTACATTAGGACTCTTGCATGCATGGTTTTGATGGTAAGGATGTAGGGTTGATGACGTTCTTCACATCTTCTTGTTTTCCCACGTTTTTTTGTTTGGGAAGAAGGTTGCATGTTGGCCTGATCGCCACCATCTCCTTCCCGTCTCCCCTAGTTTTCCTTGCTCTCGGCTTGTGTTTTGGAGTGTTTTCTGCGGTGCCTTGTCAAGTAGGCATGCGGTTCAGTCGGTGGCTTCCAAATCAGGTCGTGCATGTAGCAACGCCTGATTGTTTTTTGTTGGAGACGCCTGGCTGAATTGCAGGATCCCTAGCATCTTATGCATGGGGTCTCGTCGATTCTGGTTGCATGAATTGCTGGGGTTTCTTTGGGTCGTTTGGTTGTTTTGTTGAGCGCGTGTTGATATGTTCTGGTTGCTGCCCCTCGTGTTGATGAAGGCGTCGTGAGTTGCACTGCTGGTTTGTGGTTGATCGTCCTTTCTGTATAGTATGCTTGTTGTGTCTAGGGTTGCTGGTTTCTTCTTTTGTTTGGGGAACGTCGTAGTACCTGTTATTGCTGGTCGTAGTGGTATAATTCAAGTAACTTAGGGATTTGGATGAATAATAATTGCTAAGTTATATATGTAATGCACATAGTTATTGGCGTAAATAAAAAATTGGGTAATCCATGAGTAATATAATCACTGTAGTAATTAATTGGTGATAAGTAATTCGTGTACTATAAATTATTAAGTCGGATGGTTATAAGTAATTAATAAAATAAAGATTTTACCTTTACCATATTAAATTTAATATTAGGTAAACAAAGTGATTATTTTAATAACGAGTCAGTAATATAGAAAATAGGTTATTAAACTATAGTCGGGTAGAAATCACTCGCGTCGAACCTAAATAGCATAATGAAAATAAATAAAGTTCGAAACTTTATAGAGTCGAATAAATTAAAATAATTGTATTAATAATATTTATGAATTAAAATAATACAAATTATTTTAAATAATTTGATTGAATAACTTAATTAATTAAATTGCTGTAAATAATAGTAGCGATTAAAAATTATAACCGTCAACTAAATCATCAAGATCGGGGTTAAGTAATTATCACCGCAAAGGAAAAATTAAATACTTGTTTATTAGTAATAATTATTTTATCAACTGTTAGGTATTAATTATGATTTAGATAATTAATTTAAAATGTAAAGTAGGACTTAAATGATTATATCACATGAATAATTAATTATCTCACTAGATTTGTTGAGAATTTAATATTTAATATTTTTGAATTGTTACATGATATGTTGTCAAAATTTTAATAATGATATATATATTAGACATTTAGTTGCATGCATTTCTACTCGAATAAAATTATACTTATGTATAATTTTATATTCTCGTTCAGATTAGGATCATTGGTCGCAGCTGCGAGTTCGAAATATCCAGGTCCGTATAATCATTTGAAATGTTGTACTTTCCCTTGTTGGCAGCCCTGGTTGGCCTGAGCCCGATTTGACCACCATGCGTTGTAATGCAATCGGGGTTGAGGATTGACTCAGTGGACCGCACACTTTAAGAATTACTATGTGTGTCCGTACAATTATTTGAAATATTGTATTGTCTGTATAATTATTTGAAATGTTGTATTTTCCCAAACTGGTATAATTATATAAAATGTTGTATTTCCCCAAACTGGTATAACTATATGAAATGTTGTATTTTCCCAAACCGGTAGCCTTGTCGGCACTAATCTCAGAATGAGCTGGGAGACAATTTCTAATCTCAGAATGAACTGGGAGACCATGACTAATCTCAAAATGAATTGGGAGACCACCTAATCTCAGAATGAGCTGGGAGACAATTTCTAATCTCAGAATGAACTGGGAGACCATGACTAATCTCAAAATGAATTGGGAGACCACCTAATCTCAGAATGAGCTGGGAGACAATTTCTAATCTCAGAATGAACTGGGAGACCATGACTAATCTCAAAATGAATTGGGAGACCACCTAATCTCAGAATGAGCTGGGAGACAATTTCTAATCTCAGAATGAACTGGGAGACCATGACTAATCTCAAAATGAATTGGGAGACCACCTAATCTCAGAATGAGCTGGGAGACAATTTCTAATCTCAGAATGAACTGGGAGACCATGACTAATCTCAAAATGAATTGGGAGACCACCTAATCTCAGAATGAGCTGGGAGACGATTTCTAATCTCAGAATGAGCTGGGAGACGACTTTTACTAATCTCAGAATGACCTGAGAGACAAATTACTAATCTCAGAATGACCTGAGAGATAATTACTAAAGACTTGTGTAATAATAATAATAAAAACGAGTGAAATGATAATAGGGATTATATTGACTTGTTTCATTTAATTATGCGGCTTAGTGGTTTTATCACTAACGCGGAATTGCCTCCGCAGGTGAGCAGCATTGGACTGAAGAATAGAAGTGTGGTTGGTGGTTCTTTTACCAACCTAGGTATGGTGAATCGATAATAAAAATTGGACTTCCTTATTATTCTCTTGTGTTATAAATGTGGCTATGGGAAACGGTCCGAGACTGTGGGATAGTTATTTTATATTTTAGAGAACATGATTTATTGTTATGATTTATATTATATGTTGCGAGACTTATTTGCTGTATTTAAATTCATGTTCTGGAATGCTACATTTACATTAACTATATTTTAAAGTAACACCCGGTCCGGTTCGGGCAGGTCGTTACAGGTGGTATCAGAGCACGGTTTCCCACTAGCTCACATTTTATGACTAAAGTACCTTGTTGAAAAGTCAAATAATTATCTTTTCCCACTGTGTTGTGTTATTAATTGACAAATTCATTCGCTAAGAAACCTAAGTCAAAACTAAAATGAAAAAAATCCTAATGAACCATGATAGTTTGAAGTTTTAGATGGCAGGCACTCGTAGACAGTGAAACCGAGCTACTCTGCCCAATGCGAACACCGAGAATGTATTGGCTCGGATCCTGATGGCCATACAGGGACTGGTGCAGGATTCAAAAAATACAAATTTTGTGGTTCAAAATATTGTTTAGCGGTTACCGGGAGCCTCAAACTCGGCAGCGGGTCCCAGAATCACCCCAGACTATGGTCAGGGGAGTTCCCAAGGGTGGGCAGGGTTAGCAACCCTGGCGAGCAAGAGGAGCATCCAAACCCAGTGCCACCGGTAGTCTGACAAGTGGTGCCGCCAGCGGTTGATGATAGTGACCGCTACACTGTGGAAAAATTTAGAAAGAATGGAGGTGAGGTATTTATTAGAGGGATCTATCCAATGAAGGTGGAGAGCTGGATTGACATTACCGAAAAAGCATTTAGGGCTCTGTATGTGCCCCGCCACCATCAAGTGAGATTGGCAACAAGCATGCTTCAAGAGGAAGCATCTTACTGGTGGAAATCCATGGAGAAAACCACTTTCCATCGACATGAGATTTCTTCCATCACGTGGGCGGAATTTGTGGCAGCTATCCTTACCAAACAACTCGTGTGAGTCAAAACCCAAAGAGTTGTCTATGATTCCTGTGGCAGCAGAGTTTCCCGATGTATTCCCAGAAGAACTTCCAGGGTTACCTCCTAAGCGGACAGTGGAGTTTGCCATTGACCTAACACCTAGAACAACACCAATTTCTAAAGCACCATACCGCATGGCTCCAAGCAGAACTCAAGGAGTTTAAGAGTCAACTAGAGGAGTTGTTGCAGGTACGTTTCATCCGACCAAGTACTTTACCTTGGGGAGCCCCAGTTCTTTTTGTGACGAACAAAGATAGATCACTTCGGCAGTGTATTGAAAATCAAAAAATAAATCAAGGGACAGTTTAGAATCAGTACCCCTTACCGAGGATTGATGACTTGTTTGATCAGCTAACAACAGCTGGAATATTTTCTAAGATAGACATGTGGTCTGGTTATCAGTAGTTGCAAGTAAAGGAGTCAGATCTACTGAAAACGGCTTTCCGAACATGATATGGACATTATGAGTTTCTTGTTATGCCTTTTGGTCTAACAAATGCACTGGCGGCATTTATGTCACTCATGAACACAGTATTTCACGCATACTTGGACAAATTTATCATCATGTTTGTGGACAACATTTTGGTCTATTCAAATAATGAAGAAGAGCATGTGAAGCACTTGTCCATTACCCTTCAAGTTTTGAGAGAACCCCAACTGTTCGCCAAGTTCTCAAAGTGTGACTTGTGGTTGAAGGAGGTAAACTTCCTTGGTCATATTATCTCAAAGGCTAGAGTTGCAATGGATCCTTCAAAAGTGAAAGCAGTCACTGATTGGCCACAACCTAAGTCAGTCACTTCTCCTTAGTAACATCGCCTATGACCAAACTCACAAGGAAGGGAGTCAACTTCGAATGGAGTAGTAAGTGTGAGGAGAGTATCCAGTCTCTGAAGAAGAGTCTAAAAACTACACTAGTCTTGACACTGCCAAATGGTAATGAAGGATTTGTAGTCTTTAGTGATGCGTCCCGGTTGGGTTTAGGATGTGCCCTTATGCAGGTAGGTAATGTGAGATCCCTCAACTTAATCCCTTATCTAATACCTACTAGGAGAAGATCATGTTTATAAGTGAGAATGGACTATAGATCTTTAACTTGTGTTAACCATTTTAAAGAAATGACTTAGGCCCATTAGTTTGTACTTTGGGCTGGGTCATTACAAATGGTATCAGAGCAACCTGGTTACGTGTTAGATGGTAGGCTGGATAAGGGACGTTGGCTAGGCTATTGCTCACGCGCCAAAGAAGGTCATGGGCTGGGGGTTACCAATGGGGTGGGTGGGTGGATTGTGAGATCCCTCAACTTAATCCCACATCTAATACCTACTGGGAGAAGATCATGTTTATAAGTGAGAATGGACTATAGATCTTTAACCTCGGTTAACCATTTTAAAGAAATGACTTCGGCCCATTAGTTTGCACTTTGGGCTGGGTCATTAAAGGTAAAGTGGTGGCCTATGCCTCTAGTCAATTGACAAATCATAAGCAAAATTATGCAGCCCATGGCTTGGAACTGGCAGCAGAGGTTTTTGCCCTGAAGATTTGGAGACACTACTTGCATGGAGCCCAGTTCGAAGTCTTCACTGACCACCAGAGTTTGAAGTATATCTTCATCCAGAATGACCTTAACCTTCGACAGAGGTGGTGGGTTGAGTATTTGAAGGACTATGACTTCCAAATCTTATACCACCCAGGGAAAGCGAATTTGGTAGCAGACGCGTTGAGTCGGAAGGGCAAGGTGGGCAAAGGTCAGTAGCTAGCTAGACTTTTGGCCATGTCAGCAAAAGTGGTGGCTATCAAACCGTGTGGAGCAACTAATAGGGTTACTCGCAAATTTAGTTATTTCCAATGATTTAGTTGATCGTGTTAGGCTAGCACAAATGGGTTATGAGGAGAGTGAAATGTTGGACAAGACTTCTGACATTGTAGCTGATTCCAATAGCATGATCAGATTTGGAGGAAGGTTGTGTGTACCCAAGGATGATGCACTAAGGTGGAATATCTTGGAGGAGGCTCATCGCTCAAAGTTCTCGATACTCCATGGAGTTACTAAAATGCAACAGGATTTGAAGAGAACCTACCAGTGGATTGGGATGAAGAAGGATGTTGTGGATTTTGTCTCCAAGTGTCAGACTTGCCAATAGATCAAAGCCCAACATCAACTACCTGGAGGACTATTGCAACCTTTAGAAATACCAACTTGGAAATGGGAGGTGTCACATGCGATTTTATTGAAAAGCTCCCAAGGACTCAAAGAAGCATGACTCCATATGGGTGGTTGTGGACCGACTGACTAAGGTAGCTCACTTCATCCCCACGAAATCAATGGGAACTGCGGAATACCTGGCAAGGATTGTATGTCGACAATATTGTCAAGTTGCATGGGATTCCAAAGGAGATAGTCTCCGACCGAAATCCCCTATTCACCTCACATTTCTGGGAAGCTTTCCAAAAAGCCATGGGGACCCAAATCAAACTGATGGTCAGAGTGAGAGGACTATTCAAACTTTGGAAGATTTGTTGCAAGCTTGCATTCTTGACTGGGGAGGTGACTGGGAGAAACACTTAGCCTTGGCTGAATTTACCTACAATAACTCTTATCAAGCCAATATAGGGATGGCACATGGTTGAAGCCTTATATGGTAGGCCCTGCAAGTCTCCATCGTGCTGGTTGGAGTCTACCGAAAGCAGTTATAGTCGGGCCAGAGATGGTGAGGGAAGCAACTGAAAAGGTGAAACTCATTCAGCAAAGGCTTAAGGCAGCTCAGGATCGACAAAAGTGTTATGCTGATACTCGAAGGAGGGACCTAGAGTTCCAATTTGGGGAGTTTGTGTACCTAAAGACATCTTCTAGGAAGGGGCTGATCAGATTTAGAACATCAGGGAAGTTGAAGCCAAGATTCATAGGACCGTTCCCAATCCTGGATTGAGTTGGAAATTGTGCATATAGACTAGCATTGCCACCAAGCCTAGTTGGAGTACACAATGTTTTCTATGTGTCAATGCTAAAGAAATATGTACGAGATGAGGATCATATAATCACAAATTTTGAAGACTTAGAGCTACAATCAAATTTAAGCCTATGAGGAAAAGCCGACTCGCATCCTGGCAAGAGAAATAAAGACACTCAAGAACAAGGAAATTCCTTTGGTAAAAGTATAGTGGAAAATCAGGGGTCAGAGGAAGCTACATGGGAGACTGAACAAGAAATGGCAAGGAAATACCCTAGCCTATTCAAGGCATAAAATTGTTTATAATTGTAGTAGCATGAACTGATCCCGAAGATAAAATTAATCATGATTGTCCTTTTACCATTATAATATTTTGGGGACAAAATATTTCTAAGTTGGGGAGATTGTAAAGATTGTGAAAAATAATAATAATAATAATATTCGACTTGGTCTAGGAAGGATCGAACGTTGGAATATTATTATTATTATTATTATTATTATTATATTATTTTTATTATATTTTATTCTCTACACCGGTTAAATGAAATACGGGTGTTGGGGTGTTTTCCCATACCCTAGCCGTCATTTTCATTTTATTTTGAGAGAGGGCGTCTTCCTCACCCTAGCCGCCTATTTTTCATCTTTTCTCTTCTTCCTTACTGGAGCCGGCTTTCTCATTGTTTGGGTATCCTCCCTATCTCCCTATTCTTAGTTTTCATGCATGCATATTTTGAAATGAATAGATGAATGATAGTTGATAAAAACTGTTGCGATTTCTAATCCTTTCGGTTTTGTGTTTGGGTTGTTTTCACCACTGTTGGAGGATCGTCGTTGGTTGTAGTGAGGATGGGGATTGTTGTAATCGTTACCTAAATCTTTAATTGTTGGAGGATCAGTAGGCAAGAATTGCAAGGCAGCCGATCACACCCCCGACGACCCCTCTGGCGGCTGGGTTGAAGGGGGCATCACCTTGTCCCTTGTTTTCGATGGGTGGCAGAGTTGCACCTGTTAGTGGGCGAAATTTCAAGGGTGACAAAGGTGGTGGCATTCCTCTGAAACAAATGCTGTAGTGGAAGCTTCAGAGGGTAGACGCCAGTTGTTCTTCGTCGACAAGCATCAGGGTTTCTATTACAGTAGCTCATGCCGCCTGCACGGCCCACTGTTGACGACCTACTCACTGGAATTCATGGCAGCGAACGTTCAGACGTGGGAGAACGTATTACCCTGCATCGTCCAGTTGTGGCCGATCCTTCCTAGTTGATGCCAGCCTGAGGTACCTGAATCTCTGAATGGGAGCAAGGTGCAAGAAAGTAGTTATCTTGAGGCTGGGTGCATGAAGGACGGACCTGTTTTTGTGCCAAGATCAAGGTAGGAGAAGAGAAGAGCGTCGGGGAAGAAGAAGATGGCAAACTTGTAAATATTACTTGACTCGACGCGGCTCGAGTTGAAAAATATTACTAACTCGTGGTAAATCCTTAAAAATTATTATTCTAATGATTATTGGTTATAGTTACTAAAACTAATTAACTATTGTACGAAATCGACATGAGTAATTAAAATACGGTAATGATAAAGTGTTGAAAATTAATCGGTGTATTATAAGCTATGAATTTAAATCGGATGGTTATAAGTGATTAATGAAATAAAGATTTCACCTTCACCATATTAAATTTAATACTAGGTAGATAAAGTGATTTTTTTAATAACAAGTTATTAAGGTGGAAAATGGGTTATTAAACTATAATCTTGTAAAAATCACGAGCATTAAACCTAAATGGCATAATGAAAATAAATAAAGTTTGAACCTTTATTGAGTTGAATAATTTAAAATAATTGTATTAGTAATATCTTTGAGGTAGGATAATACAAATCATTTTAAAAAATTTAATTGAACGACTTAATTAATTAAATTGCTATTAATAATGATAATGACTAAAGAATCTCCTTGTTCCTAAGTGTCTCCCCAACTTTACAATCTCCCCAACTTAGAAATATTTCGTCTCCGAAATATCATAACAGAGCAACAGGACAATCATGATTAATTATTTCTTCAGTATCAGTTCATGCTACAACTATTATAAGAATCTTATGCCACGAATAGGCTAGGGTATTTCCTTGTCATTTCTTATTCAGTCTTCCATGTTGTAACGGCCCGATCCAAAGTGCAACATAATGGGCCTAAGTCATTTCTTTAAAATGGTTAACCAAAGTTAAAGATCTATAGTCCATTCTCACTTATAAAAAGGATCTTCTCCCAGTAGGTATTAGATGTGGGACTAAGTTAAGGGATCTCACAATCCACCCACCTTAGGAAATTTTGTCCCCAAAATGTCTATTCTTGGCCCGTTGCTAGCCCCAGCCCACGGCCTTTCCGGCCTGTGACCGGCAACCTAGCCAACGTCCCTAGTCCAGCCCACCATCTAACACGGAACCATGTTGCTCTGATACCACCTAATCTCAGGATGAGCTGGGAGCGTTTCTTAATCTCAGAATCAGCTGGGAGACGATTTTAACCTCAAGATGAATTGGGGGACCATGACTAATGTCAAAATGAATTGGGAGACCACCTAATCTCAGAATGAGCTGGAGACGATTTTAACCTCAAGATGAATTGGGGGTCCATGACTAATCTCAAGATGAATTGGGAGACCACCTAATCTCAGAATGAGCTGGGAGTCGACTCTTACTAATCTCAGAATGACTTGAGAGACAAATTACTAATCTCAGAACGACCTGAGGGATAAGTACTCTTTGCTTGTGTAATAATAATAATAATAACGAGTGAAATGATAATAGGGATTTTATTGACTTGTTTCATTTAATTATCACTAACGCGGAATTGCCTCTGCAGGTGAGCAGCTTTGGGACTAAAGAATAGAAGTGTGGTTGGTGGTTCTTTTACCAACCCAGGTATGAGGAATCGATAATAAAGTTGGACTTCCTTATTATTCTCTTGTGTTATAAATGTGGCTATGGGAAACGGTCCGAGACTGTGGGACGGTTATTTTATATTTTAGAGAACAAGATTTATTCTTATGATTCATATTATATGTTGCGAGACTTATTTCCTGTATTTCAGTTCATGTTCTGGAATATTACCGTTACATCAATTATATTTTTAAGTAACACCCGGTTCGGTTCGAGCGGGTCGTTACACATGTAGCTTCCTCTGACCCCTGTTTTTTCCACAATACTTTTACCAAAGGAATTTCCTTGTTCCTGAGTGTCTTTATTTCTCTTGCCCGGATGCGAATCGGATTTTCGTCGTAGGTTAAATTTGATTGTAGCTCTAAGTCTTCTAAATTTGTGATTACATGATCTTCATCTCGTAAATATTTCTTTAGCATTGACACATGGAAAACATTGTGTACTCCAACTAGGCTTGGTGGCAATGCTAGTCTATATGCTCAATTTCCAACTCGATCCAGGATTGGGAACAGTTCTACGAATCTTGGCTTCAACTTCCATGATGTTCTAAATCTGATCACCCACTTCCTAGGAGATGTCTTTAGGTACACATACTCCCCCACTTGGAACTCTAGGTCCCTCCTTCGAGTATCAGCATAACTGTAAAACCCACGATTCGAGTCAGGGTTTTATATTCAGAACCGGTCAGTTCGACCGTTATTTTCGAGTCGAGTCAGTTTCAGAACACGTGTACTGAGCCGACGCTAGTCGCGTGTATGAGCTATGAGGGTCATGCGTACCCAAGTATATGATGATAACGTCATGAATACAGCAGAACAGAATGAGTTATCAGAATATATAAGAGTATGCCAGTTGTTTTTTTATTTTTATATATAGTGGATCGTAAAATTAGTTTTAGGCCGTTTATCGCGTTAGGACGCGTTACGGGTAGTTGGGTGGGTTGATAGTTCTAGAGCATATCATTATGATGTTCTGGTGTTTATTTGATTTTACGGGATTTTTCCCGATTTTTCTGGATTTTTTTAGGATTTTCTACGACTTAGTTATTATTCTTAACTCGAGCTGGACACGAGTCAAGTATTATTTACGATATTGCCACCCAGTTGTTTTTCTCACCCCGACCCATTCTTCCTCGCCCAAACCCTTCCCCGACGCCGCCATCGCCGTCGCGATGTCGACGCCGCCGCTGTCGACGTCCCGCCCGGCCGTCGATCGTCGCCGCCCAACTCCGCCACGGCGTTGCCGTGCCGCCCGACCAGCCCCGGCCGCTGCCAGGCTGCCGTGACGCCGGAATCGCCTCGCCTAGCACCGCGGCTACATTTCGGTCGCGCCGCCGATTCCGCCACCTGGCGACCACTCAGCACCACTCGACCACCCAGTGACCCTTCCTGACCGGAGCGGAGGCCGTCGCCGCCGTGGCCGGCCGGATCTAGCCACCATCACCGCCGGCTCGGTTTTATGCATTTTCCGGCGAGCCACCACTTCCGTTGGCCGCATCGACCTCGTAGATGAGTCGGGCTCGCCGAGCCGGTTCCAAGGGTACCCAACACGACCACTTTCCGGCCAGTAGACGCCGCCGGCGACTGTCGCCGGAAAACCGCCGGAAGCTGCCGACCGAAAACCGTCGAAAAACCGGAATTTCTGGAATTCGCCGGAATTCACCGGATCTTCCGCGGGGCTCACCCAGTCGAGCCCGTTCGAGCTTCGGACGCTGATGAGCACCGAATTTGAGCTCCGAGACACGCGACGGAACCCTAGCCGTCGCCGATTGCCGACTACGTGAGGTATAATTACCTCCGATTGAGTTATTTAAAATTGATGATGATTGTTAGCATAGCATGTTAGAATTGAGTAGTTATCATGATGAATGCCAGACTATGAATGAAGTTACATGATGTGATTGATAGTGCATGGAGGATAAGTAATCTAGTGAGATAAGTAAATATGAGCATGCTAATCGAGTATGACGTAACTTAGAAAAACAGTATAAAATTGGTATGAATAGGATGACTTAGAATTATTTTCACATTATGATTACTTGACTGTTGATGGATGTTATTCGTATTGTGTGATGTTTATTGAGTTTGATGCATCAGTTAGTTAGCGGGCGTTAGTATTTAGTTTTGATGTGTAGGTACGGAGTAGGAGCTCGCCACCTAGGCGCGATGACACGCTTGGAGCTTCTACCAGGTCCGTTTAGGACTCGACTCTGTTTTACGTCTTTCTATTGTATGTTTATCTTATTATTTGCAGGACGGGTTAAGTGGCGTTTTATTGGATCCCACTTAACTCGGGCCATCTAGCCGAACAGATTTCCGGATTAATAACCCCTCGAGGATGAGATCCCTCGAGGATGATTTCGAAAACAAGATCCACCACAAGTTGCC
>JAURVB010004378.1:0-49289 GCA_033002965.1 Piper betle
TCTCTGATGCTAAAGTTTCCACAGTACCTGCACTTGCATGATAGGATAACTAAATGCTCAATGACAAATGAGCAAGAAACTGATGTGGAAGTCCCATTCAAACAATACTTCAAACAACCCATAAAATACAATTGCACAAGAAATCCATTAAACTAAATTAACAACTAGAAGCAATTCAAAGTACTATGCACAAAACTATGTCCCATCAACAAAAATCTGATCAGAACATTGTTTTTCGTCCAATTTTGACTGCTTTCCAATCAAATCTCCACCACAACCATATAATCAATACAACAAACAGGCCCAGCCAAAGACCCTAATCGAAACAACTCTTTGATGCTAAAGTAGCCGCAAAAATTTGATCAGAACATTGACTTATTTCCAATTACCACTACTTTCAATCCAATCTCCAGAACAACCACATAATATCACCATCTAATACAAAAACCAAGATTAATCACAGGCACTACATCAACTAAGTCTCTACCAGATCCAATCAGAAACTAAATGGCCAATGACAATAAACAAGAAACTGACGAGGAAGACCCATCAAAAAGATACTTCAAACAACCTGTACAACACAATTGCACAAAAAAACCCGTCAATTCAATAAACAAAACTGGCAGCAAAATTTGATCAGAACATTCCCCCCCCTCAATTTTCCACAACTTTCCAATCCAACCCAATCTCCACAACAACCACACAATATGATCTAATACAAAAAATCCCAGATTAATTGCAAGTACTATATATATCAACTAAGTTCCTGACCAATCCAACATTCAGAACCCGCCAGATCCGGCAAGCTCGTTTAAGATGATACACACCTGATGGGGAGGGACGCTATATATGGCGAGAGATTGAATGCAGGGGCGTGGAACATGGAAGGTCCAGTAGATATTGTTGTAACTGTCAGAAGATTCTCCCACCTATGACCGACCAGCCGGAGAATCTTCCCGGCAAATCCTTGTCCCCGAAACAGGCGGGGCTGTTCGCACCTCTTGCGGGCTCTTTTCGGTGATTGGTCGGTCGGGCTAACCGTCGGGAGGGCCGAGTAGAACCGAATTTCACTTCGGTCACATTCGAACTATTTGACTTCGAATTCGATGAAAATGAGGTATTCGTATATACTTTTTTTATATTAAAACTTTATTTTAAAATTAAGATACTTCAAAAAAAAAAAAAACTATTATTATAAAATAGTATTATTATGTAAAATAACATTATCAAGTGTACTTCTTATAAAAAATTATTATTATTATGCCATGTTCTTTATAATTTTATATAAATTTTTTAGAAAGAAATCTTTTATATATAATTTAACTTTTTAATTTAAAATATTCAGGGCAATGATCAAGCCAACATGGGGCATTGGCACACGTCCAAGGACGGATTTTATTAACTTTGAGCAGAACCGAGTTAACAAACCCAAGTGCTTATCTGGTATATTCTACTATCAATTAAGATGTAACTAATTTAAGTCAACTTTGGGTTTACTTAATTTATATTTGCTAATGTATAATTTATGCTAATATTTTATTTCCAAACTCAAGATATTTTAATTTATCGTAAATTTTCATATAAAATACTATAAACATATATTAAAAATTTTATATTATCAGTAAAGATTTTATTAAGTCATTCACCTTATTACTTTAATTATTTATTGAAGTAAATATAATATATATTAAATATATGTCTAAAGTCTTTAAATTTTTACAAAATATGAAGCAATTTGTTAGAGTCTAGCAAGCCAAGTAAACTAGACGCAAGCATGCTCGATCATTTTATTTAATTTTTAGTCAAATTTTAGATATATTTGTATTGGGTCAAACATAAGTTAAATGGAAGTTTGGGGGCTTTAAAGTTGGATCTCTCGATCATATTCATATAATCTTTATTACAAAAATTAAGATGCGCTACGTTATATGAGTTATACTTTTAATTTCAACATTTTTTTAAAATGCCACATATAATAAAGCTCATTCATATGGAAAGTAATTACATAAGTAAATGTTGATAATTTTTTATATTAATATGAACTATTTTGATCTTCAGGTTATTAGAAAATACATTAGTTTAAAGATAATTTATAATTAATTTTTATGACAATTACAGAAGCGGTTAAATAAAGCATTAGATTCATTTGAAAATCTTCAAATATTATAGAGACTATTAAGTAGTATGACCCATTAAATTCTTCAAATAGAAGCGGTAGATTGTATGGAATTATATATACAAGCTATAGTTCATGTATATAAGGCTCTATCTTTATTTTTATCAATAATATTACTCTACAAGTTTTTTAGTATAACTCAACTCTTAATCTTTTTATTTTGGCTCTTAACTCCTTATTTTTGTAGTCGTGAGTCCAAACTTCATAATTTTATTTACCCTCTATGTTTATTCAAAATTATTTATATTAATTTTAAATATTAAATATAATGTGATGTAAATATTTATTTTTATTGCTTTCGATCTCAATGTAACCAAAGTATGAAGAATTATAATGTTGTTTAAAGTATTTTTTATTCGAAGACTTGAAAGTTGACCGGGGCATTTTTATTCTTGGCTAGAACCGTGTGGATGTTCAAAAATTTCCCCTGCAAGAATAAATAATTACTAACCCACTCGTTTTACTGAATAACTCAAAATCACATGTATTACAAAAACGAAAAAATAAAATTTTTTCACACTTAAAGAAAATATTCTTGTCCACTTTTATTTTCTTGCACCAATTTTGACAATAAAAAACAAATATAGATTTTATTTTATGTTTAGAAATATTTTGAGGTAAATATGTCCTAAATTTTAAGCTTTTCCCCATCTAAAAAGCGGAGAAACTTTTTTCCCTGCATAAGCCCTTTCAAGGGTGCAAAGAAGATTTCTCTTTTTTTTTGCTTAATATCAAATATATTTAAATATAAAACGCAATTTAGAATTTATTTTTCAAAATGGGCATGGAGAAGATCAGAAGAAAAGTGGCCTTAATAAAGCTTGAAAAAGGACTTTTTAACCAAAAAGGGGAGGATAATTTTTAATATTACTAGTAGGTGGAAAAATTATACCTAATTACTAAAAAGAATATTATTATAATGACAATACTATCATTTGGTAGGTTTTATAATAAAATAAAATTCTAAAACAAAAAAATAAAAGACCGCCCTTTTCATGGTCATGGTCAGCCACCCTTAGGTTGAGAGTGGGTGGGGGTGGGTAGATCTGGTTACCCAAGGCCAAGGCGGCTAGATTTGGCTGCCCTTAGATCGATTGAGCCTCGGGAAGTGGGCAACCATATTTAGCCACAGGCCACGCCTAGACCATGGTTGCATGAATCGGAATCGGAATCGGAATCGGAATCGGTTTTCCAGGGAGTCGGAATCGGAATCGGAATCGGTCTGAATCGGCCAAGAATCGGTTCAGTTGAATCGGTCCAAATTAATTTAATCGGTCATATATAATAATTTGACAATTTATAATATAAATATATTAAAATTGGGTATTGATGTTATTTTGATATTATTCTGTGTATTATAGTTTCTGATATTTTTAAATATTTTTAAAGATTTTTTTTAAATTATTTAGAATTAATTATTATTTTTGACTCGAGTTAGACTCGAGTCAACTTTTAATTACGAGAATGCCACTCTTTACCCCCGCCGCCGTCGCCGCCGCCGGCCCGGTCGGCGGCGAGTCTCGAGGCGGCGATGTCGGAGGATGTCGGCAGCCCGGTCGGACGAACAGTCAGCGGCCCGCAGCCGGCGGCGAGGCGGCCCGCGAGCGGCGGCGAGTCGGCGGCGAGTCGCGGCGATTCGTGCGTCACAGCCCGATTCGGTCCGGCCACACTTCGGCGGCGACGTTGCGAGGTCGGCGGCGAGGTCGGTAGCCCGGTCGGCGGCGAGCCCGGAGTCGGGGAGCACGGCGGAGGGCGGAAACGGGGCGGCGGCGGGCGGACGAGCGGCGGCGGCGTGGGGGGAGCGGGTTTGATTTTAGGTTTTTAAAATCCAAATTACCATTTTACCCATGCTTAAATAATTTAATAAAAATCATACCTAGGGTATTTTAGTAATTTCATTAAAAAAACCGATTCCGATTTAAATCGGCCGATTCCGATTCCGAGTTAAATCGGTCGGAATCGGCCGAACTCGGCCGATTCCGAGGCCGATTCGGGGCCGACCGAGTCGGCCCCGAAATCGGATCGGCATCGCGCCGATCCGATTTAAATCGGCCGATTCTGCACGGAATCGGCCGATTCGTGCAACAGTGGCCTAGACCAAGGGTCTTTGGATCCTACCATTACTAGGAATAGTCATATCAAGTTGCCAAAGACTGACGGTGGCTAACGGGCCGCCCCTACTTAAATTATATATATATATATATATATATATATATATATATATATATATATAGAATTTGTTTTAATTTTTTTAAAGTTGTTTAATTTAAATAATTCACGTTTCCCCCTTTTTACTGCTAATTAGGCCTTATTTTCCACCACTTTGCAATACCAAAAATATTCTCTCTCTTCCCGTTAAAGGTTCTTTAAAGAATGTCTTTTTGTGATTCTTACTCATTTTTGTCTTCGCCCCTAATGATCAATTATTGCAGAGACTAATCATAAAGTCATATAATGTGGGCCTCCTCTCTTCCTAATCTTTAAATTTGTTTCTTTTGGACTTTACTTTTCCATGTCAATAAATTAAATAAATAAACCATAAGTTTATTGAGGCCCGATTGTTGACACCTTATTGGGCTCTAATTGGTGCACTTCGATCATAAGAGTGACTCAAATAAGATATTTTGACAATTTTTTTAAAAACTAAAAACTCTCCCCCCCGCCCTTTTATTTGCCTCATATTAGTTGAATTCACCTCACGCAGTGAGAACCGGTCAAATGAGGAGCAGCCAAATCCGACCAAATATGACCAGATCTTACTAAAATGAAGCCAAAAGCATCAATATCCATCCGCTTAGCAAAATTTGGCCAAGGGAGGCACCCAAATCCAAACTTGGCCAAAAGCACCCTAATCTAGCCCTAATCTGGCCACTGAATTTAACTATACCTGAGTCGAATCCACTGCCCTTAACCGGATTCAGCCTAGTGATGGCTGAAAATGGCCACGCAGCAGCAGATCTAATTGTGGTTAGACATGACCAAAGCCGGACCTGTCCGCCGTAGGCCAGATTTGCCCGAGAGGCAGCCAGGTCCCGCCGTACTGCCACTTGATCAAATTGAGGTGGTCAGATGTGACCAAGACGGCCTTGTTTGGCTATCGATAGTGCCATGGGCGGAAGGGGTTTGGGGGTGGGGGGTGGGGGCATTGGTTTTGATTTGTTTTCCAGATACAGTCAACTACAGAACCACGCTTGAACATAAACTACCAAAAAGGTTAGTATATTTTTGATAGACTATTTTATTGATAGAATATTTTGTTAATTTTTAATCTTTATAAATGTATATTTTTTCTCAAAATGATCCACTTTCAAGCTCACAAACAGGCTAGTATCGAGCTCACAAACGAGCTCGTTTTGAGCTCCCAAACGAGTTCGTTTTGAGCTCCCAAACGAATGGGTCAGTTTTGAGCTCTTAGAATTTAATAGTTTAAGTGTATTTAAACTCGAGTCGAGTTTAAACAGTATCAGAAATATTCGAGTTAATTTCAAGTATATATGCTCAAAACTCGTTCGATCTTAAGTCAAGTTCGAACGAACTTCAAGTTATTGAGTCGAGTTAGAGCACAAAATGAGCTCGCTTGCTCACTTATTTAACAACCCTAAGTATGGGGACGTTGTTTTTGATTTTTTTCCGGACACAGTCAAGAACAGAACCACACTACATAAACTACCAATATTTTACCATATAATGTGTTAACAACGTACACGTATCATGTGTACATGGACCCGACACTATCAATCTGTATCTGGCAGGGTTTTCCCGATACGCCAAAATTGGGCTGCTAGCAATTTTTGCCGAGCATACGTAATATTATTTATTTATAGCTATAAATACTTGAACAAAATATTGACGGATATTTCATCTTCATTAATTCTACTCAATATCAGCCATTCGTTTAACGTATTGCGATATTGCACGGATCAGTCAATTGAACGAAAGAAAAATAACCCTGATCTATTCTTATTATAGGTAAACTCAATCCTTACATGTGATTAAAAATAAAATTTAACCAATTAAAATACAATAAAAATAAAATAAATGATCGTAGATATATTTTTTCAATTAAGATCTATCTTTTAGTAGATAATTATAATTTTTATCTAATATATTAAATTATAATCTCTCCTCTTATTCAACGATAATTTATCTATAAAGTTAAAATTTATCGGTAAATATAATAAGTCATGCGTGAAGTAATATCTTGCTTAGATTAAGGGAAACACGGTTTTATTTTTTATTATATATAAAATAAATAAGCCTCACAAGGGAAAGCATGGCCTTGCTTTCATTTCTTTTGTTTGGCTGCCATAACTATTTGCATGATAATTTTATTCATGGTTTGATCCACCGATCGAAGCCCCATACCAGTATTATTTTTCACACACTCTTCCATGTGAAGATAGCCTTTCATTTCTATGTACGCTATTTTCATATCCTTGATGATCAGGTAGATCTTACATTGCTAGATCTATAATTTTACCATTAAATTTTAATTTTCTAACAACTAATTTCTTTTATTATCGTTTCAAAGAAGTTATGCAATTAATTTTTCATCTTAAACTTTTGCATATAGGGTGATATACAGTACCAGAAGCTTGATTTATTAAGTGAAATTGCAGGTAGAGAACCTAGCCATAATGTGATGATCAATAAAACCCAAAAATATCTCTCATGCCTAATAAACAAAATATAATCTTGTTAGATCAAGCCCCAAGCTGCTTTGATCAAAGGGAGAAGAGTAAGGTTCATACCACTCTTGAGCTAGTGAGCTAGTGAGTTCTTGAGCTGCTTCGAGAGTAGCGAGAAGGATAAGGAGATCTGCATCAAGATCTCCTTTCCGGCAAAAGTAATAACAATCAAAGCCGTAGGTAAGTTCCAAGGGTGTGCTCAGCCCAGTTACTAATAAATGGGTTTGTGACTGAAGGAAGTAGGGCTCCTATTGACTAAAGGTTTTTCGGTTTCCTTTAGAATGAATGTAGCTATGAAGCCCCTACTGCTTTGATTCAAAATGTGAACCCATTCGATTTGTTGTGGATTGGATGATGGAAAAACCAGCAAGCAGCAAGCTCCGTTTGGAGAAGCTAAGAATTATATATCCCCTAGCTACTCCTGCTAGCACTACTGTAGCTTCCTAGCTTACTTAGCAGATTCGGAGAAGTCTCTTGCTAACTACCCTCACTCCTTTCACTAGCGTGGTGATCAAGCAATAGCAGACTCCTTTTAGGTGCGTTCCAAAGTCCCTACGACCTGCGATGTTAAAAGTCATCATTAGCCACTTCAGCTAGAACTAACCGATGACTGACCAGCTGTGAAGCTTCGCCGATTGAGAATATAGCTAGGTTCACCCCAAAATTATGTGATTCTTGGAGACACGGAAAATATAAGCACCCAAAGCTAAAGCAAAAGCTGAAGACTTAAGTGCTCGACCTGTCCCCAGGAAGTAAGCTATGCTACCCAAGGATCTTTGAAGATCTTATTGGGCCCCTGTTGTGGGGAAGGTGCTGCTAAATGGAAGGATCTTATCAATGTCTATGAGTGAGAAATCATAAATCTAGAAGCTTCCTCTTTCATAAATATGAAAGCGCTAAGCACCTCTTAACGGTATTCTTCTCCACTTGGTCAAAGCAGACTGCACTTCGTTACTTCTATTTGTTATATCGTAAGCTCGATTGGTGGGCATCAATCACAACCTTCTTGTGCTTAGGCTGCTGTGGTTTTGGTGGTAGAGCTTTATCCTTCTTCGAAGTGGCTCAGGAACTCAGAGCTCAAGAACTCAAGCGAGATGCACTTCAAGAACTCAGGAGCAGAATGTAGCTAGGAAGGAAGGTGGGGGAACCATCCCACTTCGAAGAAGAGGAGAGATCCCGAGAAAGTGAAAGCACAGCTTTCCTTACTTATTCTTCTCGCTTTCCTTTTCCAGCTCTCTCCCTTCATCGAACCTTTCCTTTAGTGGTTGGGGAAGCATTCCCTCATCAAAAATTGGTGAGGTAATAAGAGTTAAGCCTATGAGAAGCTATCTATTAAGTCTTAATGTATGAAATTCATGTTCAGAGATTGCGTTAGTGAGCCCGGTGAGTTTGAGTCGCTTCAGCTTAAGCTTTGAGCGATCACTTTTGTTTCTCGTACCACTCTATTCTTAAAATGCCATGAAAGAGATCCTTCCTTTTTAGAGAATTGAAGTTTAATCCCATGGGATGTATGCTACCAGAGCTACTGAGCTAAGGAGTTTATGAGCCACTTTGAGTGTAGCGAGAAGGATAAGGCTCTACCACTTAGCTTGTCTTCCTTATGAACGAATTTTGGAATAAGCCATCTTCTTATCAAGGTTAAAACAACTACGGATAAAGGAGCAGGTGGGGCAAGCTTTGTTAATTAATAGCTCCTCATACTGAGAAAACTTATAAAGGTGGGGGAAACGAGCCGCTTTAAAGAAGAATAAGGCTCAAAATCACCCACCCTTTTTTGTTGAGGAATTGGCTATGATATATTTGATCCATGCATAATATCATGAAAAATGGATATAAATTTTGTACTATTAGTATCAGTAATGGGTCTAAAAAAGTATGATCACAAAAAGTCTCATGCAACGAGATTCTATCAGTGAAGGTGTACACTATATTTGACCACTATAATTACCACCTTTAAAGCCCGCCTTCTTTCATTGACTAATGAACTTAACTCTAAGCTCCACTGGTAGCTCGTACTGCCAGCTGCATTTACTCGCATTTAAAGAGTAAAGTGGAACAACCCTTATCCTTGCACATGTTTTATTCTGCATGAGTGTACGCTTGCTTGCGCGCACACTCAGGCACATCATAGAACATGTCCACGCATATGCCTCTCGTGTCCGTCCCACAAACCCTGTTCAGCAGTCTAGGTTGGGCAATAAGAGTTAAAATCAATGGTATAGCTTCATTGCACTAAAAATGTATTAGAAACTATAAGTTATGCTTCGATCTCTCACTCAAATGACATGCTCAAAGAGCAAGGCCTTAGCACACTACACTAACGCTCTCTTTTCGCTTCGCTCGAAAAGCGCCTTACAGAAGAAGCCTCAAACAAAACACACGATAAACATGAAAAAGCAACGAGCGGCCTTACTCAGCCAAACCAAGTTGGAACGAGCAAAAGCAAGGTGCCACTTCTAAGCAGGCAAAGGGTCCAAAGGAGACATAGCCAGACTGAGCTAGGGAGTTCTTGAGTTTGTGAGCTACTGAGCTAAGGAGTTTATGAGCGTTCAGAACCAGCGTTGAATTGCATGAATTAGAAGGAATGAACAAGAAGTGCTACTTGTACTAGAAAGCACAGATTGGCTACCGTCGATAAAAAGCAAACATGAGTTAAGCAAATGGGCTAATGGAGGCCGCTTTGAGCAAAGCACCAGTAAGTGAAGCTTTATAGATTAGCACCGACCCCCATCTATACTATGTTCATAGAACGTCTTTTTTCCGATCACTTGATCTCTCATTCGCAGATAGGCACTGTTGTCTGTGTTGACCATGCACTCTCGTGTCATGTAATGTCATATGTGAACTAGAATAGCTAACTCAGACTCAGGGGGCACTTTTGACTTGTTAGCTGCAGGTACGAATGTAGAGAGTCTGTCAGAAGCACTAGTTAACTCAGTCGCTCTTATGATTTTTAGCTTTCCCCACAGTGTTTGAGGAGGAACTTTGCATCTCAAGCAAACGGAAGTACAGAAGTACATCTACAAAGTTCTTGAGCCGCTTTGAAGAAAGATAAGGCTCTACCACCAAAACCACAATGACCTGAACAATAATGAAGCATTGAGTTCCTAAGCCAATTCGACGAAGGATAAGGCTCTACCACCAAAACCATAGTGGCCTGAACAATAATGAAGCGAGGTTACTTAGCTCTTCGTCTTGGGTTGAGTCGTTCCCAAGTTTCTGAGCTGTAGTTATCTTTAGTTACTGAATTTGAGGCTTTGCCGATTGAGAATATAGTTAGGTTCAACCACGGAAATTGAGGGGTTGATTAACATTAGTAACGAGTCAAAGCAAAAAGGAATGAATGTCAAAAGTGACTGATGAGTGAGAGCACCAATTAGGGTAAGCAAGTATGAGTGTTTCACTTTCTATGGAGCTACTAGAGGTTTTGTGT
Organism: Piper betle; assembly: GCA_033002965.1. Taxonomy (NCBI): domain Eukaryota; kingdom Viridiplantae; phylum Streptophyta; class Magnoliopsida; order Piperales; family Piperaceae; genus Piper; species Piper betle. The sequence goes on from JAURVB010004378.1 coordinate 10,298, forward strand.
CCACACCCCCCACATAGACTTGATGAGGAATCCATTCTCGTATGTGCGCTAACACGCAACGGCTTTTGCCCAGCCGTTGCTTGTTTGCTTGCCTTTTCCAGGTAGCTTTGTTACTGGTCGGGTTAGGTTCTAGGGTTCGTCTTTGCCTCTAGCTCCTGCTGCTTAGCAGTGTCTGAGGGCTACCTGTTGTTAACTCCTCAGCCATCTTAGCTCCCTCCTTCGTTAACTAGTGCTTCTATCAGAAGCACTAGTTAACATTACTCTTCTTCGAAGCGGGACAGTTCCCCTATTCTGCCCCTACCTCTAGCCTCTCATAGACCGATTCCAACCTTGTCTCAGATTCTTATCGTTCATAAGTCAGCTTCTACATCTTCTGGTAGAAATGAATCCTTAAAAAAACAGATTTTTTCCTTTTTTAGCAAGATACGGCCAAGCGGTAGGCGCTCACGTCAGGTCGGGAATCTTTCCTCTTCTCTTTTGTTTGCATTTTTGCTGCCTGCATTCTTCTTTGTGTCTGTTCGTATTGCAAAGCTGGTCAACCCCACCTCACTTCTCGCTTCGTGCATAACATAAGCACGGAGCTCGTTCATGTCGCATCGTTCCACTCACTTTGTCGCTCCTTGCTTTGAAGCAGTAGATTGCTGGGAAGGAATGGAAAATTGAAAACGTATGCAGGCTAACCCGCATATGTTTTCTTGCTGGGGCAACCGGCACGCACATGCACACACGGTCGTAGAATATACGTAAGCTTAATGTCTTATGATATAACATATCATATGGCATTTCGATTAAGTATATTTTCCCTTATCGGGATCCAGAGTTTTTGAGAAAAGGTACCATTCTTCAATATCATGATTGGGTCGACCAGGTCAGGCCAGATCATGAGTATTAATCTCTATTAAAAAGAATTTTATATGAGAAGTTTAGTTCATTTTGAAGGGCATTAGTGGCTTTCGTAAATGTTATAGATTAGGTTATTTGGAGTCCAAATTTGAAGGATTTCGGTCCTACCCATACCTAGTGAAATCTCTAGTATTTAGAATGTGTTTAAGGTTCTCTTTCTCTTGACGCCTTCATGCTTTCACCTTCGTTTCTGAAAGAACGGAGTAGATAGATCAGATCAGGATGTTGCAGTTGCTCTGCAGTGATACGGACTTGACCAGCTCCTACCCACCCCGCTGTACCATAGCATGTCGGGGATAAGGGGGGACATACAGGACATAACAACTCCCTTGGTTGGGCATTGTGCCACCCCACCTTTCGAAGGCCTACTGTTACAGCTATGATTCATGGGCGTTGCCGGGAACTAGGGTTTGGGTGTTGTCCCTAGGTTCCCAGCGTCCATGAGGGGGTAGCGGTGGCTATCCGAGTGGTGGAAACAACATGCCGAGGCTAACCCGTGTTGAGTTGCAGGTTACAAACCGAGGTGCACGAGGCTGCCGAGTAACCGAGCATGGCGATGGAGCATGGCGTCGGGTTACAGCAGTGGTGTCGGCACATGGGTCGGTATTTGGTGTATCGAGCATGTGGCCGAGTCCGGTCGAGAAACCTCAAGTGGCTGCTGATCGGTGTTTGGGTCGGCAGATTGAGGTTGTGGTGCAACCGTGGACCAAGCAGCCTACCGAGCCGAGTACGCAGCACAGAATGCCGAGCAGCCGCTAGTACCGAGCAAAACAGCGGAACTGTGTTGGAAAGCAGTACCGAGCACTGTAGCGGGAGAGCGTGAGGTCGTGCGCGCTGGTGTGTGCGCGAGTGGCGACAGGCGCGCTGCTGCGCGGGTGCGCGGGCGCGCGATGGCGTGCGCGCGATCGCGCGACGGGCGCGCGCGGTGTGCACGCAGGCGAGCGCGCGAGCGGGTGCTGGTGCGCGCGGCAGTGCATGGGCATGCACAAGCGGCAGGTCTGTTGCTGGGCGTTGTTGGTGGACCTTTGCCACCATATGTTCGGTGGATTGCTGAGGGAGGTTGGACCATGTCTGGACGTTGCTGGGGTCGAGCCGGCGGGCGAGACGGGATGACCAGCAGTGCAGCCAAGGGGGTTTGTGATAAAGCTTCATGCTGGGGGTGTATCTTGGTGGAAGATATGATCCATATCCAGACGTGGAGGCTGCAACAAACTTCTGATGATAACCACAAGGCCGTTGGGAAGAACCTGGACGTGGTGTGCTGCTAGGTTGCTGGATACGGTGGATATTGCAGATCATTGTGGATGAGGATGCAAGGATCCGGTGTTATCTGAAATCAGAAGGGCGTACTTATATGCATGGGGTTATGCTGGAAAAAGAAGGTCGTGTGATTCAGGAGTAATCAGGCCAGATCCAAAGGAGAGACGTGGGAGTGGATCAAGAGTGGAATCGAGTCCGGTGAGGAGGAGAGTTCCTGAGATTCCAGTCGTCTTCCTTTGTGAGGAAAACAGCGTGGTGCGGCTGGTGAGAAAGAAGCGTGGAGTTGCTGCAGCTGGTGTTCGTGGTGAGCGCTGGAACTCCATCGGCTTCCTGGAATCCAGGTACGCGTTGTTTGATTGCTGGTGTTGGCAATCGGGATAGAGTTACTCGGGGAGTAATTCTTGTGCGCCATTGTATTTGTGGGTACATTGGGGCGAGGCTGTGGGGGCTGTCCACAAGCCGAGCAGGTGCTTGAGAGGAGAATTCGAGTGCTTGTAAAATCCTTATGATCGAGTGAATGATATAAGGTTGGGAAGTGTTTTCCCGTAATCTGTGTTTTGCTTGTTGGCTGGCGTTTAGACAGGGAACTTCTGTATCCTAGGTCACGGTCGAAGTTTACAAGGCAGCCAGTTGCGTGGACTGGTGCTGAGACGAGCAAGGGCAGATGGCACGAACCCAATACGTGTGTTGCTGGTTGGGCGATCGGGCAGTGCAGCGTGTGGTGCTGTTTGACTTCTGGAACAGCCTATCGGCAAGGCGTGTCGGTAGCCAGAAGTGCTGTGTCGGTGTTTGGTGCGGTGCAGACACATTGTGATCGAGTGAAGGGTTGAAGGCAGCAACCTTGGGGTGTTGAGGTTGGCCGAACACAGTTTGGTGTTGGCGTGCAGGCTTCCGTAGTCTCTTCAAAGCTGCATTCTTGGTGTTAGGCTGGTGTTCTTGGGTCGAGAATACGCCGCGCGGACTGGTTTTGAGGGCAAAAATTTGGGTCCTTGAATCAGGCCCGTGACACCTACCATAGTGTATCTATTGGTTGGATGCAGCTTGGCCTGGAGCCTAGCCCATTCGCTGGGTAAGAGTCAATTGGCTGCCTGTTTTTGTCCTGCACGTCAAGGGTTATTGTGGCGTGGCTGAATGTAGAGCAGTCCGCTCATACAGCATTTGATCAGTAGATTATTTGGAACTTAGGAAGATGGTCAAGGTAGCTTGCTTCCAAGCCACTGCACTAGATGCCCACGTAGTCGTAGTAGTTGGCCCAGAAGTCTTGGTCTCCTTTCTTTTCGGCCAAATATGATGTACAAGTGGGGCCTACACTATGAGCAAGCTGTGCAAAAAACCTACCTAAACTAAGGAAGTGGCCTTACTCTTTTCGCTTCACTCAAAGCGGCTCTTTGGGCAACTTCAGCTGCATCTTCCCATTGTGCGGCACTAAAGCTACTTCCTAAAGGCCTAGTAGGCCTTGAGATGGAAGTGGTTCTATCAAATACCCAGACACTCGCTACCATGCCTGGCCTACACAACTCAAGAGTGACACAGCTCAGAAAGAAACTCAGGAACTGGTTTAACTCGAGAAGAAGAGCTAAGTGGTTGAGCCTTATCCTTCTTGCTACACTCGAAGGGGCTTAGGAACTCTCTAACTCATAAGCTACTAAACTCAAGATGTAACATCCCAAATCTTGTTCTTGCTTGGGAATTGAACCGAAATGTCACTGGTCCCGGTTAGGTCAGCTAACCCAGACCCAACTCCTACAGATCTAATCTCGGCTTCTCAAGATGGAAGATGTCAACCACTAAGCATCAATGAATGCACAAAAATAAATGTAACATGCTACTACATCGATGATAAAAATCAATAAGATTCGTAAAATAAGATGGACTAAGTCTCCCTTAAAAGTGCAATTATGGGCCACCCTGTCAAATTAACATGTATATAATATAATATATATATATATATATATATATATATATATCATACATTTTCATTCACATAACTTTCAAATCTGCTCTATAATTATTCTAAAGCTTGGGTCTCAACCCACTTATGCATTCTATTCACATTTCTCATCAATTCTGGGTCTTGTTTTACTTGTTGTACTTATTCAATGTCTAAACATATTTATTAACATGTCATCGTTAGTAATCTTTCTATTACAGCATACATCATATTATACCACATCATCATGTATTGCATTTCATTACATCATCCTCAAAATATTAAACATGCTATCATCTGACATGTGTGTATTCAAGAAACGTCACTGCTCCTCCATCCAGGCTGGCTCATCCTACTCATGATTATCACCTACATATATTATAAAAACACATCAGTAACGAGTGCTACTGGTCCAAAAAATAACTAATATAAAATTGGCTATGAGAACAAATTCTCACATGAATTATCACCTTCATATACTTCTCGTAAACTCTTTGAAGGGCACCTATTGAGGAGCCACTAGGCTGCAGACCTGGTAGCATCTTGAACTGACTGCTCTGCTGCTGCTGATGCCTCTCTCGACATTTTCTCATTTCATTTTCTAGTCCCTCGGGAATACTAGTATATCCTAAGCCCTCTCCTTTCCTCCATAATTCTCTTGGCCTTGAGCACAAAGACCAAATACTCTCAGGCAGTTGCCTTTAGTATCCTTTGAACCACAAGTCTAGATATGTGCTGTACTAAATAGTACCCGTAAACCTCTATGTTCTTCGAGTGTGAGTAACTTAAACACATAGTTGTCATGATCCCTCGGGATTAGAAAAACCCACTTACTAATCTAGAGCCTACTTTACTAACATGTGCACCCGTTCATAGTACGTGCAAGTCGGTTTTCCAATCTCTTGTCTCACTGAAAACTCGATAAAACTATATAGATAGGCCTAGGAAGGGATTTATACAATATGTTTGTAGGCAACTTTTGGTGGATCTTATTTTTGAAAACATACTCGATGGATCTCATCCTCGAGGATTATTAATCCTGAAAAATCGATTGATTAAATTACACGGGTTAAGTGGGATTCGATAAAACACTACTTAACTCGTCTTGCAAATATTAACACAATACACAATAGAATAGAGCATAAAACAGGAAACGAGTGATAACTCTGTAAAAGAGTTATTATTCTTTGCATTTTATTATTGAGTTTTTGTCATGTTTTGAGTGATTTTTATTTTAATTTTATTAGTTTAGGAGTTTATTTGGTACTATTAATAAAGCAAGAAATCATTATGATTTTGGTATAAAAAAGTGTTAATGAATATTGTTTTGGCAGGGTATAAGTGTAAAAGAGTTAGATTCTTTGCATTTTATATTGAGTTTTTGTTATGTTTTGAGTGATTTTTATTTTAATTTTATTAGTTTAGGAGCTTATTAGGTATTATTATTAAAATAAGAAATCATTGTGATTTTGGTGTAAAAAGTGCTAATTAATATTGTTTTGTCATGGAACAAGAGTTATAAGATGATCTAGAACGAATTCAGAACAAACTCAGGTTGAAAAAGCCTATTTTGGTGTTTAGGCCAAAACCCTAGCACTCGAGTGCCGGCCCTACGGTTGAGAAGGAATTAGCCAATACCAAAGCGTTCAAGCACTAAAGATTAGAACACTTAAGCGCTGGCGGTGCAAAAAAACAACTCTGGACAGCTCCACTTATACTATTGGGTGGATCATTTATAAAATGGATAAGGGTTTTAAAGAGAGAAGGAGGTAGGAAAAAAACAACTCTGGACAGCTAAGCGATGACATGAAAGACGAGAAAGAACGATGAAGATGTTGGATCGAAAGAAGAAGACGCTTTCTCAAAACGAGTTTTTCTTATTTTGATTTAGTTTTCTTTGTAATTAAATGATGTCTTTCATATCACATATGAATTTGTTGAGTTTAATCGAATATTATATGAAGTAAATTTTTTTCTACGATTTTCAATGCACCTAGTGCATAAATTACTAAAGGTTATTAATTTTTATCTATGTGATTGTGATGTTGGATCATCTATTTTATTCCATTCTTATTGCTATCATTAGACTGTCCATATATTGTTAGATCTAGAGATTTGATCTTGTATAAAGATAAAAAAATTAAATTTGTTATTGAATAAAATATCATTTGTTCATCTATTTTGGGTGATTCACATGTGAGATAGATATATACTCATATGTCTTGGGTAACTATTGAGGGCAAAACTTAAACTATCATTTTGCATACATAATTTCATAAAGATATAGAAGTTGGGTGGGAGTGATAAGTTTATGGTGAATTGAGAGATTATCATGAATAATTAATTCCCATGGTTAATGATCTAAATGTGCAATTCATAGGTGGAAGTTATTACTTTAATCGTGGAGAGCACTAGGTGAAATTGAAAATTGTAGGTTTGTGGTCTTGAAGTTAATATCTAATTTAAATATTGCATGTTAGACTAATTTAATCTTAATTCATAATTAAATCACTCTTTGAATTTGCTTTCATTTAAGTATAATTAATTAAGTTAGTTTTGGTAATTAAGAATTTGTATTACTAATTCCTCGTGGAACGATACTTTCTTATCACTTTTATTACTTGATTTGGCAGGTGCACTTGTATTATAATTTCCACACCAAGTTTTTGGCGCCGTTGCCGGTGAATTAAACTACAATTTGATTTTATCGAAATTAGTTTAATTGTTTGCTTAAATTGTTCTCATCTCTTTTTAAGTTTTAATTTTTTTCTTTATTATTTAATTAGGCATGGGGTAGTGCATGCAAGGAGAAGGTACTCAGGATCGAGAGCCGTATAACCTAGAAATCGAGAGAACTTGTCAGCGTCTACGCTAAGAAGCTAGAGTTCGGAGAGCAATGGAGGCAGGGCAGAGGAACAATAATCTTCTACTGACAGCCAATGATGATGACACAAAAGCTTTGGAATAGTTTGCTCTTCCTGTTTTACACAGATTATATTCAAGCATTCTCAGGCCACTGATTGAAGCAAAATAGCTTTGAGTTGAAACGTGGGACAATTAGCTGGACTGGCACATGAAGATCCTCATACTCGCTCAATTTTATTGCTATTTGTCATTCATTTAAAATGAATCAAGTGTATGAGGAAGCCATCTGGCTTCAATTATTTCCATATTCTTTAGCCGGAATGCAAGATTATGGTTGAATTCACAGGCGCCTAATTCGATCACCACTTGGGATGAATTAGTGAGAATGTTTTTACTTAAATACTTTCCACCGTCTAAAATTATCAATTTTCGTAATGATATTACTTCTTTTGTGCAGCTAGATAACGAATTGCTTTATGATGCATGGGAGGGGTTTAAGGATTTACTAAGGAGGTGTCCATACCATGGAATTTCCCCATGGATTAAAATTCAAATATTTTACAATGAACTCCATGGACAAACTAAATCCATTGTAGATGTTGCTGCCATTGGATCCCTCATGAGAAAATCATACAGAGAAGCTAATGAATTATTGAAAAAGTTGGCATCTAACCATTTTCAGATGGGGCAAGATAGAGCAATGAGGAAGAAGAGTGTAGGTATTCTCGAAGTGGACACATTGAGTGCTTTGTCTACAGAAGTGGCTGCTCTATCAAAACAAATGCAAGCTTTAGGGATGAATTCTAATGTGAATTCAATGAACATGATAGCAACTAAGTGTGAGTGGTGTGGTGAAGGATTTCCTACTAAGCAATGTGTCAACAATTCCGAATTAGTAAATTTTGTTGGAAGCTATACCAAATACTAAAATAATCCTTATTCCAATACTTATAATCCAGGATGGATGAATCAGCCAAACTTTGCATGGGGAAGGAAGAAAGCCTCAACATCAAGTCCACGACAACAATCTCCTCTAGGTTTTCAGCACAATAGAGTACAACCTCAAGAAAAGAAAACAACTATGGTGGAAATGTTCATGCAATTTATGCAAAGATAGTAGGCTTCTATGAAGAATTTAGAAAATCAAATGGGGTTAGATTGCTAGTGCATTGAGCAATAGGCCACAAGGTGGGCTCCCTAGTAATACTTAAAATCTTAGGGAAGAGGGTAAAGAATGTAAAGTCATTACATAGAGAAGCTGTAAGGAATTGAAAAATCTTCACAATAATAAGACACCAATTCCCATGGCTAACCTAGAGGCGGTTGAACAAAATGAAGAAAATAAGGATGAATTGGTAGAAGTCCTACCACCTAAGTATTCATTTGATCAACATAACCGGTTCTTAAGAGTTCCATATCCTCAGAGACTACAGAAAAGTAAACAAGACAACAAATTTCAGCAGTTCTTGAAGGTGTTTAAGAAGCTTTCTATAAATATCTCATTTGCTGAAGTGCTAGAGAAGATGCCGAGCTATGCTAAATTCATGAAGCAAATATTATTATGTAAGAAGGAAAAGCTGAAAGATTTTGAAACAATTGCTCTTAATGAAGAGTTTAGTGTTGAAACAAAGGAAGCTTCCACCAAAGCTCAAAGATCTAGGGTGGTTTACTATTCCTTATACTATAGGCCCAAAGTTTTGTTGTCAAGCATTGTATGACTTAGGTATAAGCATTAATTTGATGCCTCTTTCTATATACAAAAATTTGGGTTTGGGGGAGTTAAAACACAACACGATTAAACTACAATTGGCTAACTACTCCTACTTTTTTCTAGAAGGGAAGATTGAAAATATAAATATACTTACAATCTTCCCTTCTGAAAAATCCTCACAATCAAAAGACACTAATTTCCTCAACTTAGTCCCACATCTAGTACTTACTGGGGTAAGATCATGTTTATAAGTGAGAATAGACTTTAGATCTTTAACTCTGTTAACCACTTTTGAAGAAATGATTGGGCCCATTATGTTGCACTTTAGGCTGGGTCATTACAAATTGTATCAGAGTAAGCTGGTTCTGTGTTAGATGGTGGGCTGGATAAAGGATGTTGGCTAAGGCTGCCGGTCACGGGTCAGAGAAGGACGTGTGTTGAAGCTAGTAATGGGCAGAGTGTAGGAATTTCGAGAACGAAATTTCCTAAGGTGGGCGAATTGTGAGATTCCTCAACTTAGTCCCACATCTAGTATCGACTGGGATAAGATCCTTTTATAAGTGGGAATGGACTAAAGATCTTTAAACTTGGTTCACCACGTTTAAAAAATGACCTAGCCCATTATGTTGCACTTTAGGGTGTGGAGGAAAAGTCAAATGTACCCTTTATAGTCGGCAAGCCTTTTCTTGCCACTAAGAGAACATTAATTAGTTCGTGGATTTGAGAGTAGATAATGAAGAAGTGGTCTTTAATATTTTTAAGGCTATGCAATATCTAGAACCAGTAGCTGATTGTTTTTATATTGATGCAATCCATTCTCTTTCATTAGCTATGTTCAAGGAAATGTATCCTATCCCATTGACCTTTTAGCTGCCACATTAGTTTCTGATGTTGATGATGCGGGTGATGAGGAGAAAGGGGAGTATTTGCACCTGCTAAATTCTACTCCACCATTCACTCGAGGTCAAGATAAATTTGAATCTTTGGAGTTGCAACCTTCAATATCGATGAGGATCAAGCCTTCCATTGAAGTCCCACCAACCTTGGAGTTTAAAAACTTCCATCCCATTTGAGGTATGCATTTTTAGGCCATTTTAACACTTTACCAATTATTATTTTGTCTACTTTTAACTAGTATGTAGGAAGACAAGCTATTGAGAATATTGTGGGAGCATAAGCTGGCTATATGATGGACTATTACTGACATTCGTAGTATTAGTCCTTCCTTTTGTATACATAAAATCATTCTTGAAGGTGGATATAAACCCTCACAGGAACATCAACTGCGGCTAAATACAATCATGAAGGATGTTGTCAAGAAAGAAATCAAGTGGCCTGATGCAAGTATAATTTTTCCTATTTTTGATAGTTCTTGGGTGAGTCTCGTGCAGTGTGTACCTAAGAAGGGTGGTATGACTGTGGTAGTAAATGAGAAAAATGAATTAATTCTAACAAGGACAATGACGGGATGGAGAGTATGCATGGATAACCGAAAACTCAACAAAGCTATCAGAAAAGATCACTTTCCGTCACCATTCATTGACCAAATGTTGGATATGCTAGCAAGCAAACAATTTTACCGTTTCCTTGATGGATATTTAGGATATAATCAAATTACAATCCTCCCGAAGGATCAAGAGAAAACAACTGTCACATGTTTGTATGGTACATTTGCATTTACAAGATGCCATTTGGCCTTTGCAATGCTCCAACCACTTTTCAGCGATGCATGATGGCGATTTTTTCAGACATGGTGGAGCATGGAATAGAGGTATTTATGGATGATTTCTCTATTTTTGGTGATACTTATGATAATTGTTTGCAGGTTCTTGATCGAGTTCTCCACCGATGTCAAGATGCCAATTTGGTTCTCAATTGGGAGAAGTGTCATTTCATGGTACAATAGGGAATTGTTTTGGGTCATAGAGTATTTAGCAAGGGCTTGGATGTGGATGGAGCGAAGATTAAAACATTTAAAAAACTGCCCATCCCAACATCAATTAAAGGAGTTAGAAATTTTTTCGAGCATGTAGGTTTTTATTGCAGTTTTATTAAAGATTTTTCTAAAATTGCTAAGCCACTCTCTAATTTGTTAGAAAAAATATTGCTTTTGATATAAATGCTGAATGTTTAGAAGCTTTTGAAGCCTTAAAAACTCGATTAATTTCTTCTCCAATACTTGCTTGCTCCGATTGGAATTTACCATTTGAGGTAATGTGTGATGCCAGTGATTATGTAGTTGGCGCTGTTTTGGGGAAACGAAAAAATAAATTTTTTCACACAATTTATTATGCACGCAAGACACTCAACTAAGCTCAATTGAATTACACTACCACTGAAAAAGAATTGTTAGCTGTTGTGTACGCCTTTGAGAAATTTTGGTCTTATCACATTTTTACTAATGCAATTGTTTATACAGATCATGCAACTCTTAAATATTGATTTGAGAAAAAAGATGCCAAACCAAGGTTAATGTGATGGGTGCTCCTACTACAAGAGTTTGATTTGGTAATCAAAGACCGAAACAGGTCCAAAAATAAAGTAGCTGATCATCTTTCTCGACTCGAGAAAAGAAGTTTAGACGACCCTTCACTCTGAATTAATAACTATTTTTTGGATGAACAACATTTAAAGGTATCACATTCTCCCATTACCTGGTTTGCCGATTATGTGAATTTTCTTTTTGTTGGGTACTTCCTCCCAATTTGACAAATCACCAAAAGAAGCGGTTCCTCCATGATGTGCATGCTTATTTATCGGATGAGCCTTTCTTATTCAAATGCTATAGTGACCAAGTTATTCGGAGGTGTGTGACGGATGAAGAGATAGATAGCATTATCCATCATTGTCACTCCTCCGATTATGGTGGAGCACGGACCGCAATGAAAATTTTTCAATTTGGATTTTATTGGCCTACTTTATTTAAAGACTCACATCTTTTTGTTTTGCAATGTGATCGTTGTCAAAGAGTGGGAAATATCTCACGTCGTCAAGAAATGCCACTTACTAACATTTTAGAAGTATAACTTTTTGATGTATGAGGAATTGATTTTATGGGACTGTTCATACCATCTCATCAGAATCTGTATGTCCTGGTAGTGATCAATTATTTATCAAAATGGGTGGAAGCAGCTGCTTTGCCAACTAATAATGCTAATGTGGTGTTGAAATTCTTGAAAAAGTATATTTTTGCTCGCTTTGGTACTCCTAGAGCTATTATTAGTGATGAGGGTACACACTTTTGTAACCATCAATTTGATATTTTGCTGCAGAAATATGGTATCAAGCATAAAGTACACACAACTTATCACCCCCAGACAAGTGGACAAACTGAAATTTCTAATAGAGAAATTGAAAGAATTTTGAAAAAGGCTATTTGCCCTTCCCGGAAGGATTGGTCTGTATGTTTGGATGATGCTTTATAGGCATATAGGATGGCTTATAAAACACCACTTGGAATGTCTCCGTACCGGTTGATTTTTGGAAGCTTGCCATCTTCCATGGAGCTCGAACACAATGCATACTGGGCTATTAAAAAGTTAAATTTTGATATGAAGGGTTGTGGGGAAAAAATACTTCTTTAATTAAATGAGCTAGATGAGTTCCTAATGGAAGCATATGAAAGTGTCAAACTGTATAAGGAAAAGACAGAGAAGTGGCATGATCAGAATATTTCCCGTCGTACTTTTCAACCTAGACAACGGGCACTAATATTTAACTAAAGGTTGAAATTGTTTTCAGGAAAATTAAAATCACGATGGTCTGGCCCTTTTATCGTCCGACAAGTATTTCCCCATGGAGCTGTGGAAATTTATAAGGAAGGTTCAGGTACAAGTTTTAAAGTTAATAGGTAGAGACTTAAGCCTTATTTTGGAGGTAATGTTCCCGTACACCAAACCTCCATTACTGTCTCCCCACATTAGTTACTTAGAGCAATCAGGCTAATGACTATAAATTTCGTGTTTCATGGGAGGAAACCCATGCGTTTTAGTTAATTTTTGTAAGATAGCTTGTTTAGTTTTTATTTTGGGAGTTTCTTTTAGCCTTGGTTTTTATTTGTGTTTGTTTAATTTTAATTTTTGTTAGAGAGTTTTGAATTGTATGTCATGAATTTTCATCTAAAAAAATGAAAAATTAAAAATGACGGGCTTAATTGTGAGGCCAACGCTCAAGCTCTTGGGAACATGATGCTCGAGCGCTCGTTTAATTTAGTATAACATGATTAACCAGGGGGACAGTGCTCGAGCGCTGGGATTTAGAGCGCTCGAGCACTCCCTGACGGGTTTAAAAGGGGTTGCCCAATCCTTCTTCCCATCTATCCCCCGGTGACCGCTCCTTGATGACCCCCAACGACGGCGGCATCTCCAGCGATCGTCCGGCCACTACTCCAACAACTCATTTCCTATCCCTTATCTCTTCTTTTTCTTTCCCTTTCACCCTAAAGGTTTGATTTTTTTTTCTTTAATCTTTCCCTCTTATTTACATGTTAATTTGTTAGGGCTATAATTTAAATTGTGATTGGGATAAGATTTATGCTTTCCACACCTTTAATTGTGATTGTTATTGTGTGAATTTGGGAATTAGGGTTTGTGTTGGTTTGATTAATATAGTTAATTGATGTGTTGTTTGGATTATCATCTATACCCTAATTTAGATCATGAATTTTTGGTACAAAATTTTCTAATTTACATTGGAATAAAAGGTGGTTTGAGTGGGTTGTTATTTAATTTTAATTACCTCCTTTTATTTGGAAATTGTTGAATTAGTACCATTTTTTTTCATATAATTATATATATAGGTGTATTTAGTGGCAATTATGGGTGATCAAAATAAATTTTATCCATTGGCTTGCTCTTGTTAATTATCACTTTTGAGCCAATTTTTATGATTTATTTGGTGTTATGCTACACTTGTGTATTTATTGTGTTATTTATTCACCCAAAAGGACAAGATGCCTAGGAAAGGAAAAGTGTCGTCTTCCCATGCAGAGGGGTCTTCAGCCCCTTCCTATGATCAACTTAAGTTTGGATCTAATGAAGCTTGTCTGTGGTTTAATAATGAACTTACTCGGAAAGTCGTGATCGAAGAGTGGGGCCTCAAGCTCAATGAAGGGTGGGATAATTCGATGCAACAAGCAGTTTATGATTGTGACTAGGAGAAGTTTGCGGAGGTTCCCCCACCTGCAGTTATTGCAATTGTCAAAGAAGTTTATGCTAATATGCTCAATGCAAGATAAAACAAATGTTTTGTGCGGGGTCAGAGGGTGCCTTTTGATGCGAAATCTATTAATACTTATTATGGTATTCCCAACATTCCCAATGATCAATGGACACCCTACTACGGCAAGGATGACATAGATGTGGATGAGTTGACAAGCAAAATATGTCATGGTAATGCTCCATGAGAGATGACAGAACATATAATTATAAGAAGTTCAAAGTTAGTTGTCTCACTGCTGAAGCTAAAGCTTGGTATAGCATAGTGGTTACCAGATTGGACCCTGGGAAACAAACTAGCCATGTTACTTTGGAGTGGGCCAAGCTGGTATATGCTATTGTGACTGGTATGAGCATTGATATCAACCGCCTCATTTGGGCTAAGATTGTAAAAACATCCACCACTATTGCTACTGATATGTGGTTCCCCTCTTTGATTACTGCATTATGTCGTCAAGTAGGCGTAGTAATTGACTCAGAAGAATATCAAATATGGGCCTTTGTTACCGATCAAGAGGGTGAGTGAGACCCGGTATACTTATCACCAAAATTCTCAACAATGTGTGCAGCGAATGGAGAGAATTTTTCGTCAACCTTCACCACCTCATGGAACCCCCGGTGTTGCCCGGCCCCTTCACCCACAACCAACTCGTTGAAGTGTTCATATCACTGTAGAGGACCGCTTGGATGCCATTCAGAGAGAGCAGGAGCGTCAGGCAGAGTTTATGTTCTAACAATATGAATGGTAGCTTCAACTAGAGTCTCACATGACCCGGCTTTGATTACATCAGGGTATTCCATAGGAAGAGATCCTAGTTTATCCTAAAATTCGTCTACATTTCATTTAGATTCCTACTTCACCTATTCAAGTCAACCCTATTTCTATGGATGAGGAAGAAATGGAGGGAGGTAATCTAGGTGGATGGTCGCCGCATGTGCAAGCACAATTTGGGACAGACATTGGTAGTTCTTCGTCAACTTTTGCCGATGCTCCGGACAGTTTTGTTATGCCTTCTTCTACCAGCTCGTCATCTGGTTGGGGGACATGGCCCCAGTCGCCTCGTTAAGCATCTGTTTTATCCCCTCCAATTATTTGGTTTTAAAGAAGTCCTTTTGCTTTGTCATTTTGAGTCTATTTTTTTAAGTATTGGGACAATGCATTTTTTAAGTTTGGGGAGGGTTTACTTGATGTTAAAATAAATTAGGAGTTGTCAGTAGTTTTTTTTTAGGTTTCTTTCATTAGTGTTCTTTATTTCATATAACTCATCCAACTTATTAATTTGTTCGATGATAGAAGTGTTCATTATTTTTCTTTATTTGATAAAATAATATGAAGAGATTCTATGGGTGTTTATATTGTGAGGTTAGTTGTGAATGTTTTTCCTTATATAATTTTTATGTAACTCTCGACTTTGATTTTGATGATGCTTAGATGATGTTTATGCTATTGTTAATATAATTGAAGAAAATGATCTTGAATTCTAGTAAAAATTTTCTTAAGGCGAAATCTTAGGTGACTTGTCATGATAGAAGTGATGTAGGTGAGTTTGTTAACCAGGTACTTTCAAGCTACCCTTTATTTATCCTTGTTTCAGCCAATTTTGAGCCGTAAAGTTAACTTGTTCTGCTTGTTGTCCTATGATAATAACAGACTTAGCCTTTATTTCATTTTATTTATCCTTGTTTGTTAATTGTCCTAACCTAAAACCTTAGCGATTAACTTTTTCCAAGGTTGGAATAAATTGATTACTAAATGAGAATGATATTTTTGGGTATGGAGTTTATTTGGATGAAAAGAAAAGGACAAAAGAAAAAATTTATGAAGTGTTGAAATTGTAGAAGTTAATAAAAAAATATGAAAGAGCAGGAAAAAAATGGTGTCTCGTGGTTATTCTATCAATTATGTGTGTTTTTCGAAGCAGAATGTAAATGATTAGATGACATTATTGTTGACAAGGATTTAAATTAATTTGTTTCAAGCTTGGAAAGAGTCTTGAGCTAGGGTTTATTGTTTTTTATCTCAATACCAATTTTTAGACTTTAGCCTAGCCCCATTACAACCTATAAAGTCCTATTGATCTTGATTAGCAAGGTACTTGTATTAGTGGAGAGAAAATTGATACTTGAACTTATGGAGAATTTGATTTAAATGTACTGGAAGATGGTATATGCTGATTCTAAACTCATTTGAGAGATAAGTTTGGGAGTTTTATTTCTTTTTCGTATTGGGAATTATGTTTGCATCTTTATTTTGCAATTTGATATCTTGTGAATTTTGGAATGTTATTATTTTATTTCAAGAAATAATATTTGTGCACAATTGAGAAGTTATAAATTGATTTGTTGGATGGGTTGGGTGGATTAGAGAAATGAGTTGACTCTAGTCTAGGTTTTCCTCGGGACCAACAAATATTTAAGTTTGGGGTTGTGATAATTCCGTAAAAGAGATATTATTTGTTGCATTTTATATTGAGTTTTTGTCATGTTTCGAGTGATTTTTATTTTAATTTTATTAGTTTAGGAGTTTATTAGGTATTATTAATAAAACAAGAAATCATTGTAATTTAGGTTGAAAAAGTGCTAATTAATATTATTTTGGCAAGGTATAAGAGTTAGATGATGATCCAAAATGAATTGAGAATGAACTCGGGTCGAAAAAGCGTACTTTGGTGTATCGAAACCCCAGTACTCGAGCGTTGGCCATGCGGTTTAGAAGGAATTATAGCCAAGACCAGAGCGCTCGAGCGCTGGTAGTGGAAAAACAAATTTTCAGTATTTTGGGATTTTATGGTGGGCCCCACTTATACTATTGGGTGGATTATTTATAAACTATATTAAGGTTTTAAGGAGAGAAGGAGGCAGGAAAAATACAACTTTGGATGGCTACGCAATGACACGAAAGACGAGAAGGAACGACGAAGATGTTGGATCGAAAGAAGAAGATGTTTTTCTCAAAAGAGTTTTTCTTATTTTGATTTAGTTTTCTTGGTAATTAAATGATGTCTTTCATATCACATATGAATTTCTAGAGTTTAATTGAATATTTTATGGAGTAAATTCTTTTTAGGATTTTCAATGACACCTAGTGCATGGATTAATAAAGGTTATTAATTTTTATCTATGTGATTGTGATGTTGGATCATCTATTTTATTCCATTCTTAATGCTATCAATAGACTGTTCATCTATTGTTAGAGCTAGAGATTTGATCTTGTCTAGAGATAGAAAGATTAAATTTGTCATTGAAAAAATAGTTTTTGTTCATCTATTTTGGGTGATTCACATGTGAGATATAGATACACTCATATGTCTTAGGTAACTGTTAAGGGCAAAACTTAAAGTATTATTTTGCATACAAATTTCATAGAGATATAGAGGTGTGAGTGATAAGTTTTATGGTGAATCAAGAGATTATCATGGATAATTAATTCTTGTAGTTAATGATCCAAATGTGTAATTCATACGTAGAAGTTATAACTTTAATCATATAGAGCACTAGGTGAAATTGAAAATCCTAGGTTTGTCGTCTAGAAGTTAATATCTAATTTAAATATTGCATGTTAGAGTAATTTAATCTTAATTCATAATTAAATCACTCTTTGAATTTGCTTTTATTTAAGTATAATTAATTAAATTAGTTTTGGTAATTGGGAATTTCTACTACTAATTCCTCGTGGGTTGATACTTTCTTATCACTTTTATTAATTAATTCGGCACGTGCACTTGCGTTATAATTTCCACATCAACAAGTCCTAACGAACCTAGTAGAAGCTCTGGGCGTGTCCTCGCAC
Source organism: Piper betle (assembly GCA_033002965.1). NCBI lineage: Eukaryota > Viridiplantae > Streptophyta > Magnoliopsida > Piperales > Piperaceae > Piper > Piper betle. The sequence goes on from JAURVB010004378.1 coordinate 27,973, forward strand.
CTAGGCGGTGACCCACTTCGTACCTACACAACAAGACTAAATACTAATGCCCAGTATAATGCATGAATGCTACACTCATCATCAATCTATACAAAATAACATCTATTTACATGCATTTAAATTCAAACTCTAATTCACTATTATCATCCGTTAACATGCATTTAAATTTAAACCAACACCTATTTACAATCACACCATTTGCATCACAATAAACTCATAAAATAATTCATTATCAAATAAAATTGGATAAAATTCTATACCTAATCGTCAATCATGTGGCGATGGCAACAAGGTTGTGGCTTGCTCGAGTGAGGATTGTGGGGGAGAGGAAAGGGAGAAAAATGAGAAGGGAGTTGGGTGAGGAGGATGGTGGCAGTGGATGGTGATGGCGTCAGAGGTTTGGATTAAATAGGTGTTGGGGGGGAGAACGAGTGGTCGGAAAGAAGATTAGGAGTCATCTCATAAGGTGTCGGGGGAAGAAAACAAATGGTTGGGCATAAAAATGAGTGGTCATCTCGTAATTAAAACTTGACTTGACTCTGACTCGGACTCGAGAAAAATAATACTAACTAGTAATAATTATAAAAAATCCAGAAAACAGAAAAATCCCATAAAACATAACACATCACAACATTACAATGACATGCTCTATAACTAGTAACCTGCTTGTAAAGCATCATAATGCGTTATTCTGCCTAAAAATAATTCTACGTTCTCATTAAAACAAATAAAGAAAATGTGGCATACTCTCTTATATTCGGATAACTCATTATGTTGTTGTCTTACTGACGTTATCATCATATACTTGGGCACACATGACTCTCATGGTTCGTAACACAAGACCGACCTCGGCTCGGTACGTGTGTTCTAAAATTGACCTGACTGAAAAACCCTGACTTGAGTTACAGGTTTTACAGAAGAACTCAATAGCTCAGTAGCTCAAGAGTAGTCGACCCTTGTCCTTCTTCGAAGTGGGACGGAAGTGAAATGTCATATGATATATTATATCATACTAGCGAGAGTATAGTCCCGAACAATAGAAGACCAACCAAGCCAGCCCATGAGCACTATCGATGTTCGAAAAAAAGTCTCTCACTCCCAATGCTTCACTTTATGTAGCCCAAGCTCTTGCTGGGTAAGACCTGATCTTCTTTATTTTTTTGAATATATCTTTTAGGGATGTTTGGCATGAATGCATTATGCATTGCAATCATACAATCCTACGAGGGCCTTCTCTCGCTCTGCTTCTCTCACTTCATTCTCCGGGCTAAGGCTCCTTTTCTCTCATTTGCATTCATGGCCTTTATTTGAACGAGAATGCCGAGTCGTCCAACAGAGCTTAGAATAAGGTTATATATATATATATATATATATATATATATATATATATATATATATATATATACCCCCCTCGCTCTGTTTTGCCACGCCACGTGCAAGCAACGGCCTTGGGTCACCGGGGGTCACCGTGCATGTGCCGTCCATGCATGGGGAAGAGTCAGGAAGGGGGAGTGGAAGCTAGGGATGGTCGCTTGGCGATGTCGATGATTGCCGCCGGCAGCCACAATAACTCCCTTTGAGGCGAGAAAAGGTGGTGGCTTTCTCATCCCTGAGCAGCACCTCAAGTCGGACGGAGGTTGATGACGACGAGGGAGGGTCAACGACAAGACAATGGCATCGAGGCAACCGGCTATGCCGAGGTCGGTAACGCTCCATGAAACAGAGCAGGGAGGGGCGGCGAACAGGGTAAGGGAAAGAGAAAGAGGGAAAGGAAGGGAAAAGTGATGGTGGCGCTGGCCAGTGGTGGTGCAATTGACGGCGGCGAGGTCTCCGGTGGTGGTGGCATAGCAAAAACAGAGGTGTCGGTTAGTGGGGGAGAAAACAGGCCAGGGAAGAAAAATAAAACAATGGCAATTTCATAATAAAAACTTGACTTGCTCCTGACTCAAGTCAATATTACGAAATACATTTTAAAAAATATTAAAAAATTCAGTAAAATATCATAAAAATTTAGTTTTAGGTCGTTTAATGCATTAGGATGCGTTATTTATTATTTTTGGGTGGGTTAATAGGTCTAGAACATGTCATTTCTTTTATTGAGCATATTTTGATTCGAAGTTAGGAGCGAATCAAGTTTTTATTACAAAATTGTCACGGCCCTTTCCTTCTTCTCCACCCCAACTCTATTTTTGCTTTCTTCTCCCCCACATGCACCCCCTTCCCTCCTCTTTTTCCCCCTATAGACCGATTGCTGACCCCCACCTCTATTTTGCCGCACCACCCCACCTCGGCCACCCACTGCCAATCAGCGACATTGTGGGCCACTAATGTCACTGCAATCAAATCATACAACCTCCCGTCCTTCCCCCTCTGCCTACCATTTTCTTCCCGTATTCTTTCCCGGTCACCCACTGCCGCCCACCAACCCCGGTGACGACAAGCTCCGGCAAACATCCCTAGGCTCTTTCCCACCTTCCCGACTCTTCCCCAAGCTTGGACGGGACGTGCATAGTGACCTAGGTTGACCCAAGGCGGCGCAGCAAAACGGGAAGGGGGATCGGCGCAGCAAAATGCGCAGGGAGGATTTATTTTCAGCCGTTGGACGGCCAAAAATAGCACATATTCCCTGACCTCATATATATATATATATATATATATATATACATATATACATATATATATATATATATATATATATATATATATATATATATATATGATCACAAGGGCAGGAATTTTGTGATGGGCAAGTACATATGATCAAAAGTTACAGACCGTCAAAATTCACTGTCACATTATTCACACTACTTCATGCATGGAATTGGGAGGGAAAGGTAAGCAAATATTTACATACACAAGCAATAATGATGATAAGCTCGACATGCATTGAACTTCATATCTGTTGAGTCAAATCATACTGTTGGAAGCATTCACTGCAATCAAATCATACAACCCCCGTTCAGGTATATAACATGAAAATTTTTTGAAAATACCTGCCGCATACGCCGATGGAGACGCATCATCAACAGTGGCATTTCCATGGGCGTCTCCAGCAGGCGAGTCTTGCTCATAAAATATAACCTTCCCTCCCCTCAACATGTGACACAATCTCAAACAGACTATGACACTGACAATCAGAATGGGCAAGTACATATGATCAGAAAGGTCAGAAAGTTACAGACTGTCGAAATTCTCCGTTACATTATTCACATTACTTCATGCATTGAATTTTGGGAGGGAAAGGTAAGCAAATATTTACAAACATACACAAGCAATAACGAAGATAAGCTCGACATGCATTGAACTTCTTATCTGTTGAGTAGTTGGAAGCATTCACTGCAATCAAATCATACAACCTCCAATTCACGTATAGAATATGAAATTTTTTGAAAACGCCTACCGCTTAGCCAATGGAGACGCATCATCAACGGTGGCGTTTCCACGGGGTCTGCAGGCTTGCTTATATAATATTACCTTCCCTTCCCTCAACATGTGACACAATCACACACAGACTATGACACTGACAATCAGAATGGGCAAGTACATATGATCAGAAAGGTCAGAAAGTTACAGACTGTCGAAATTCTCCGTTACATTATTCACCCTACTTGATGCATGGAATTGGGAGGGAAAGGTAAGCAAATATTTACAAACATACACAAGCAATAATGATGATAAGCTCGACATGCATTGAACTTCTTCTGTTGAGTAGTTGGAAGCATCACTGCAACCAAATCATACAACCTCCCATTCACCTATATAATATTGCCTTCCCTTCCCTCAACATGCGACACAGTTAATCACAAACAGGCTATGACATTCACAATCAGAATGGCAGTCTTGAAATCGATGCTGCTAGTGATCTGCTCCCTTCTTCTCATGGCGACAGTGCTCGCCAGAGCCGCTCCCAAAGATAGCTCGTCCTTGGAAGACCAGAAAACGTTCTTTCCAATCGGTGGTGGGTACGGGGGAGCCGGCGGTTTGGGGGGCGGTGGGATCGGTGGGTACCCTGGGACTGGAGGTGTAGTAGGAGGAGGTATATACAAGGGTGGTGGACTTGGGGGAGGGATCTTCAAGGGAGGATGGATAGGCCCCGGTGGTGGTGGGATTTATGGTGGGATTGTGAAGGGCGGCGGTATCGGCGGCACCTACGGTGGCATCGGCGTCGGTGGTGTTGGCGGAGGTGGAAGTGGGATTGGTGGAGGAGTAGGGCCGGGAAGTTCCGGCAGTGGAACTGGTGGGGGTATGGAGGTGGTAGCGGCGTCGGCGGAGGAGCCGGTGGTGGAGTAGCGAACGGAGGCGGGACAGGAAGTGGCATTGGCGGCGGGGTTTGGAAGGGCGGGTCGATCGGCGTCGGAGGTGGGTGGGTAGGTGGCGGTGGATGGGTAGGGAAGATCCCATGAGCTTGTTGAAGTAGTGATCATGGGTACGTTGCATGCATGGGAATGGTCGTATTAGTTTACGTAAGAATTTGCATAATTGTTTACGTATGTATTATTATGTGTTGTATATATTTTTATGTCCCAAGTGTGAAAGCTGTAGTTTCTTTGGGATCGATAAATGTATAATTTGCTTAATTATGCATTTGTGTTACTGTTATGTGTAATAATTTGCTTCTTGAAGAGCGAATTACTTGGCTGCTTTTTATTTGACATATATCACACACACAAAATTCATGTAGGGGGTATTCATTAATGTCTTGTGATCTATAAATCACATGGACTTAATTAATTTGTTAAAGATCGAATTCGATATTAGTTTCACTACTATACCATAATCTTTATTAATTATGCTTAATCTTTCCTTCATATAGAACGAAAAAGATTAGCTTAAAATTTTCACGATTTTTCAATGTTTCCCTTATACTCAATCTTAAAAATAAAATAAAATATATCATCTACTACTACTAATTGAGTTCAAAAGTATGCATTTAATCAAATTGAACCATAAACGTTATAATAATAATTGAATTACAGCTCATATACTTTAATGAACCGGAACTTCTGTTTAGAACAATTTAGTAGGTCACATCATCTTAAATATGTATCGATGCGTATAAAACTAAATAATTCAGATATTTATAAATTTAGGAATTAACCTAATTATACTTATAAAAACTAAATAATTCAGATATTTATAAATTTATGAATTAATATAATTATACTTTTAACCTTTTTCACGTGATTAATTATCAAATTTATATAGCTTGAAAAAGACTTTTTAACCAAAAAGGGGAGGATAATTTTTAATATTACTAGGTGGTAGGAGAATTATAGCTAATTACCAAAAAAGGATTTTTATTATAATGACAATAATTATAATAAAATAAAATTTTAAAATAAAAAAATAAAAGGTCGTCCTTTGATGGTTTTGGTGAACGACCCTTAGGCTGAAGGTGGCTAAATCTAGTTGCCAAAGGCCAGGCCGGCCAAATCTGGCTGTCGGCCACAGGCCACCCTGAGATCAAGGATAGTCAAAGGCTACACCGTCGTCGTTGCATGTCTACAGTGTGTGAGCAATCAGGGTAGATTGGTTGTTGTAATCCTTGTTTTCGTTGAGTGATTCAAGGTTGGGGCCGGAGTCTTGTAATCCCATTGTGTCAATGTCGATATTTGGTGTCGGGCGCCGGTCCATGATTCTAGGATTTGGTGCGTACCGTGAGGAGTGATCGGTATAGACCGAGAGTGGGTGATTGGTCATTGGGGTGTTGTATGCAATTATCTTGGCGTGTTATTTACTGGTGTGATGATTGGTTGTAAGTGATTTACCGGTAGCCGGTTACTGATACCCGGGGCACTAGGCAGTTGGGCGTAGTATCGTAATCGGGGTGCTTGTGTTCGCCGGTGGATACTTCAGCGTGTCTCTATTCATAGCAATATTTGGCTGCGTAATTTGTAGAAGGCTAGTGTTTCAAGGAGGGAAATATGTCATGCAGTGCATGTTAGGGACAAAAAATTCTATCTTAAATCAGCCCCGTAAAGATGGCCAAGGATAGTCAAATCCGACTGCCACTAGGAGCAGCCATATCAAGCTGCCCTAAGACCGACAGTGACTAACCGTCCGCCCCTACCGAAATTTATATATGTATATATATATATATATATATATATATATATATATATATATATATATATATATATATATATATATTGTTTGCACGTATTTATCCGGCCACGTGTATAATTTCTGAAGAATTGGTCCATGCTATTCTAAAACTGCCAGAGGAGATTACAAGAGAAAAAGTCTCCGTCATTCAAAACTGAAGGAGAGAATTTGGGTGGAAAATCCTGACGGTTTATGATCCCACGCCTGTAATCTCGAAACAGAAGAAGCGTGGAAAACTCTATAAAAGACAAAGCCCGACGTATTGGAAAAGGGGGGCTCGTACGTTGAAAAGAAGAGAAATAGAAGAAAGAACAGGGGAAGAGCCCCTCGCCAGAGATTTATCTCCGGCGACCCCTGGCCAACCACACCGCCATTTTTTCTGTGAAGCATTGCCAAGGAGAAACATTTCCATAGGAGGAGACCCATCTCCATTTATTGCCAAACCTTGAAGATGAAACCTACCTTGCTGTTGTTGCACATGCCGGAATAAAGACTCTGCTGTGAAGTTGTCGCCATTGCCGTGAGAAGAGGAGAAGACCGGTGAAGCAAGGTCTCCAACGCCAATGTCCGTCCAAGACCTCTCTCCATTCCCAGTGTTCCCTCACTTCCCTCAAAGCCAAGCCGCCAGCCAAAGCTGTGCCCAAACCCGCCGGCAATGAAGAAGAAGATAGCATCTCTGTTTTGCAGGTTCAGCGTCCAATTTTTGGACAACATTGGCCGTATTGGACCAGTCCGAGACCACGGGCGTGAAGCTTGAAGTGCCCCCTACACAACGCCTCAAGGACTTGCCGCCGGAGACTCCTGTCATCGCTGGGAAATCGCCACGAAGCACCCCACCAGAGAAGGGAGGGAGAAGGCAGAAAACAAAGCAACGGAGAGCAGATTTCGCTGGTTTTTTCGACCAGTGACGGCCGTTCCCAGCGCCGCCGTGGAGTGAAATGTGAATACGGAAGAGTGGTCTCGAAATCCAAAGTGAGCTTCGCCGGTGTTCGCCATTGCAGTCGCCGGAGAAAAGCCCGGAAGAGACCCATCCGACCAGAGGAAAAAGCAGAAAACAGAGCAGAAACAGTCACGGAGAGATGATTTCGCGGCAGTTTTCCGACCACCTCCGGTAGTTACCGGCCCCAAAGTGGTGACCAAAGTGAAAAAGGAGGAGTATTTTACAAACCCAAAGTGAGCTTCGCCGGTGTTCGCCATTGCAGTCGCCGGAGAAAAGCCAGGAAGAGACCCATCCGACCGGAGGAAAAGCAGAAAACAGAGCGGAAACAGTCGCGGAGAGCTGATTTCGCGGCGGTTTTTCCGATCGGCACCGGTCGTTCCTGGACCTTCCGTTGCGATCACGTGAAGGTGGAGAAATGATCTACAAGTCCAAGCCGAGATCAGCCGGAGTTCGTCGCTGAGGTCGCCGGAAAAAATTGAGAAGTGACCGATCGGAGCAGCGTAGCACAAAAGTGTCTAGCTTTCCGGCATCTGACCGACCGACCGGAGCCGCCGCTGACTGTCGGACCACCGCCAAGACCTTCACCATTCTGAGCTCTACAGTTTTGGGCGAACTCCGTCACCATTTAGCTGCCGGAAAAGCCGCCGCCGGAGCCCCAAAAGCGCCGCCGCGTCACGCCGTAGCCAGGTCTGTCATGCCCGTTTACTTCTGCTGCGTCCACAAGATTCGACAGATCCGTGACCAGCCATTTACCCACAGACCCGTGACCAGATCTAGACCGTGACTGCGTTCGTGACCACCTGCGACCCGAATTGGAGCTGGTGTACAGTACACGACCTGTAGATTGGCGCACGCAGAAAGTCCAGTCCGATCCCGCATTTGTTTGGTTTGAACCAACCCAGAACGGCCTGGTTCAGCCTATCCACACTCTTAAAATTAATTTGAAGGCCTTTTGGTAGCAAATTTATTTAAAGGCGGCAAAAATTCACTATTTTGTGTAACTTGTAAAAATCAAAGGAGAAATAGTGGATTGTGAGTACCATTCTCACCGTGGACTGACTTAGGGATTGAACCCTAAGGAACCACGTAAAAAATTCCCTGCGTGTCATTTCATGTGTTTGTAATATTCTCTATTTCCATCGCACTATCTCTTTGCGCGGCAAGGGCGCCTCGGTCCCACCGAACCTTTAAACCTCGAATCACTAAAGAACCGATTCGACGGGGCGGACGATCCCGCGCCCGAACATATATATATATATATATATATATATATATATATATATATAATTTTTGTTGAATTTGTTTTAATTTTTTAAGCCTATTTAATTTAAACAATTCACATTTTCCCCCATTTTCTAGTAATTATGCCTCAGTTTCCACCACTTGGCAATATCAAAAAATATTCTCCTTCTTCGGATTAAAAGTTCTTTAAAAAATATTTTTTTGTGATTCTTACTCATTTGTGTCTTGCCCCAGTGGTCAACTATTGCAAGGACTAATCACGAACTCATACCTTGTGGGCCTCCTCTCTTCCAAATTTTATTTCACTTTTTTTCCATGTCAATAAATTAAATAAATAAACCATAAATGTATAGATTGCCGACACCTTACTGGGCTATAATTTGGGCACTTCTATCATGAGTGACTCAAATAAAATCTTTTAACATTTTTCTTAAAACGAAAAACTCCATCCCCCTACCCCGCCCCTTTATTTGCCTCGTATTAGTTGAATTCATCGCAGGCAATGAGAACCAACCATGTGAGGAGCAGCCAAGTCCAATTAAATGTGATCAGATCTTACTAAAATAAAGCCAAAGCGTCAACATCCATCCGCTTCTAGCGAAATTTGGCCAAGGGATCCAAACCCGGCCAAAAGCGACCTAATCTAGCCACTGAATTCGACTATAAATGCTTGAACAAAATATCGACGGATATTTCATCTTCACTAATTCTACTCAATATCAGCCATTCGTTTAACGTATTGCGATATTGCACGGATCAGTCAATTGAAGGAAAGAAAAATAACCCTGATCTATTCTTATTATAGGTTAACTCAATCCTTATATGTGATTAAAAATAAAAATTTAACCAATTAAAATATAATAAAAGTAAAAATAATAATATAGTAAATTATTGTAGATATATTTTTTCAATTAACACCTATCGTTTAGCAGATAATTATAATTTTTATTTAATATATTAAATTATAATCTATCCTATTATTCAACGATAATTTATCTATAAAATTAAAATTAAAATGTATCTGTAATATAATAAGTCATGCATGAAGTAGTACCTTGCTTAGTTTAAGGGGAACGCGGTTTTATTTATTTGCATATATATAAATTAATAAGCTGCACAAGGGAAAGCATGGTCTGGCTTTCATTTCTTTTGTTTGGCTGCCATAACTATTTGCATGATAATTTTGTTCATGGTTTGAGCCACCGATCGAAGCCCTACCCCGGTTTTATTTCTCACACACTCTTCCATGTAAAAGATAGCCTCTCATTTCTATATACACTATCTTCATATCCTTGATGATCAGGTAGATCTTACCTTGCTAGATCTATAATTTTAACATTCAATTTTAATTTTCTAACACCTAATTTCTTTTATTATCATTTCAAAGAAGTTATGCAATCAATTTTTCATCTTAAACTTTTGCATATAGGGTGATATACAGTACCGTTTCATTGAACTACTAGAATCTTGATTTATTAAGTGAAATTGCAGGTAGAGTACCTAGCCATAATGTGATGATCAATAAAACCCAAAAATATCTCTCATGCCTAATAATCAAAACATAATCTCATACGCAAGTACCGGTCAATTTGTACGTATCCGCATCATCAGATTCATAGCTAATGACAACACCATAATTACTCATTTCGCTGTGCTCAAAGTGGCTCTTTGGGCAACTTCAGCTGCATCTTCCCGCTGCGCGGCACTAAACCTATTTCGTAAAGGCCTAGTTGGTCTTGTGGTGGAAGTGGTTTCATGAACGACTTAACTCCAGAAAAAGAGCTAAGTGGTAGAGCTTCATCCTTCTCGCTACACTCACAGTGGCTTAGGAACTCCTTAACTTAGAAGCTACTCAACTCAGAAACTCATTAGGTAGTAGCGCAAGAGTAGTCATCCATTATCCTACTTAGAAGCGGGATAGAAGCGAGATGTCGCATGATATATTATATCATACCAGCGAGAGTATGGTTCCGAGAGAAGACCAACCAAGCCAGCACACAAGTGCGATTGATGTACAAGAAAAGTCTCCCTCACAATGCTTCACTTTATGTAGCCCATGCTCTTGCCGGGGCGAGAACTTGTCTTCTTTTTTTTTATGCCCAAGCTCTTGTCGGGCGAAACCTTTTTTTTTTTTTGAATATACCTTTTAGGGATAGTTGGCATGAATGCATTATGCATTGCAATCATACAATCCCTACGAGGGCCTTCTCTCGCTTCTCTCACTTCGTTGTCTTCGTTCAATTCGTTCTCCCGGCTAAGGCTCCTCTTCACTCATTTGCATTCGAGGCCTTTATTTGAACGAAAATGCCGTGTCGTCCAGGGGACCTTAGAAGAAGGTTGTATATGATTTGATTGCAGTGAATGCTTCCAACTACTCACAGATAAGAAGTTCAATGCATGTCGAGTTTATCATCATTAGTGCTTGTGTATGTTTGTAAATATTTGCTTACCTTTCCCTCCCAATTCCATGCATGAAGTAGTGTGAATAACGTGACGGAGAATTTCGAGAGCCTGTAACTTTCTCATCTTTCTGATCATATGTACTTGCCCATCACAAAATTCCTACCAGACTGCAGAAATTCTCCGTCACATTATTCATACTACTTCATGCATATAATTGGGGGAATGGTACGCAAATATTTATAAACATACCCAAGCAATAATGATGTTAAACTCGACATGCATTGTACTTCTTATCTGTTGAGTCGTTGGAAGCATTCACTGCAATCAAATCACACAACCTTCCCATTCACCTATATAATATAACCTTCCTTCCCTCAACATGCGACACAAACACAAACAGGCTATGACACTCACACTCACAATCAGAAAGATCAGAAAGTTACAGACTGTCGAAATTCTCCGTCGCATTATTCACACTACTTCATGCATGGAATTGGGTGGGTAAAGGTAAGCAAATATTTACAAACATTCACAAGCAATAGTGATGAGAAGCCCGACATGCATTGAACTTCTTATCTGTTGAGTAGTTGGAAGCATTTACTGCAATCAAATCCTACAACCTCCCATTCACCTATAAAATATAGCCTTCCCCTCCCTCAACATGTGAAACAATTAATCACAAACCAGAATGGCAGTCTTGAAATCGATGCTGCTACTGATCTGCTTCCATCTTCTCATGGCAACAGTGCTCGCCAGAGCCGCTCCCAAAGATAGCTCGTCCTTGGAAGACCAGAAAACGTTCTTTCCAATTGGTGGTGGGTACGGGGGAGCCGGCGGTATGGGTGGCGGTGGGATCGGTGGGTACCCTGGGATTGGAGGTGTAGTAGGAGGAGGTAGTGGTGGACTTGGGGGAGGGATCTTCAAGGGAGGATGGATAGGCCCCGGTGGTGGTGGGATTTATGGTGGGATTGTGAAGGGCCACTGTATCGGCGGCGCCGCCAGTATCGGCGGTGGTGTTGGCGGAGGCGGAAGTGGGATCGGTGGAGGAGTAGGGCCGGGAAGTTCCGGCTGTGGAACTGGTGGGGGGTATGGAGGTGGTAGCGGCGTCGGCGGGGGAGCCGGTGGTGGGGTAGCGAACGGAGGCGGGACAGGAAGTGGCATTGGCGGCAGGATTTGGAAGAGTGGGTCTATCGGCGTTGGAGGTGGGTCGGTAGGCGGCGGTGGATGGGTAGGGAAGATCCCATGAGCTTGTTGAAGTAGTGATCAAGGGTATGTTGCAAGCATGGGAATGGTTGTATTAGTTTACGTAAGAATTTACATAATTGTTTACTTAAGTATTATTAAGTGTTGCATATATTTTTATGTCCCAAGTGTGGAAGCTGTAGTTTCTTTGGGATCGATAAATGTATAATTTGCTTAATGATGCATTGGTATCAATGTTGTGTGTAATAATTTGCTTCTTGAAGAGAGAATTACTTTGCTGCTTGATATTTGACATATATCACACACAAAAATGCATGTAGGGTGTATTCATTCATGTCTTGCGATCTATTAATCACATGGACTTAATTAATTTGTTAAAGATCGAATTCAATATTAGTTTCACTACTCTACCATATTAAGTATGCTTAATCTTTCCTTTATATAGAACGAAAAAGATTAGCTTAAATTTTTCACGATTTTTCAACGTGTCCATTATTCTAAATCTTTATATATATATATATATATATATATATATATATATATATATATTAATTTGCTTCCTTTTACAAAAATGTCCTCGAAAAAATATTTTTTGATTCCTAATTTATATAATAATCTTAAAATATATTTGATAAAGTAAAAACATTAATTAAAATATAATAAAATAAAGAAGTTACACATGGATATTGATCTTTCAATGAACAGCTTAAATTTATATCTCCAATAACATATCAAGATAAATATTTTAAGGTGTTTTCAATAATTTACACCTATGCTTTAAGCTAAAGGTCATAACCGTTAGTAGTTATATGAAAATTTTAACTAAATTTATCTTATAAATCTAAGAACAAACCTAAAATATCTATTTACATGTTAAGAGTGGCTAAATATCTAACTTTCTATAGCTGGCAATTAGCAGCAGTCGTTGACTCCAGTAGTTAGATAGCCATATGTTTTGAATCATAAAAAAATTCTTTTGTACATTGAGACTCATTTGAAGATAATTATTATTTATTTTAAATATGTTATCATTAATATTCATTTTTATAAAAAAACAAAGACTCATTTTACTTTTGAAAGAAGTTTTGCCAGCTTAAAAATTGTGCAAGTGTTTACATTTTGTTATCAAAGTGATAAGTCTTACTTAATTACAGCCCATTTTTATTGGTAAAGAGTTACAGTTTTAATGGTTGTCGATTCATTTATAATCATTTTCACTTGCAAAACTACCTCAAAGCCATTCGATATAAATTTAACGGATGAGATTGCTGGGAGTCAAGCTCCTAAACTTTGTTTAAAAAGGCAAACAAACCGTATTAGGCCCCCTGCCCGTGAATGGCACCAACCTATTGTTTGGAGGGCACCCAAAAGGGGTGTAGATGATAATTTAGAATCATGGTCCTTTCTTTCTCCTCTGCTCTAATGCTCTTCATTTTTAAGCTGATGCGAATCGAAAAGTTCAACTATGTTCAAGATTGACTCGTTTATTTCAAGTTCGAGTCGTGCTAAAAAAGATTCAAGCAAAATTGAGTGCGGAAAAGTTTGTGTGTCATTCATATATTTTCCTTCGCTACAATTTAAGATAAAATTAATTATAAAAATTTAAATAATTTAATTTTGATTCAATTATACATTAAATTATTTATTTTAGAATACAATTATTATATTATCATGTACAACTTCAGATAAAATTAATTATGAAATTTTAAATAATTTAATTTGAATTAAATTGTACGTTAAATTATTTATTTTAGAATACAATTATTATATTATCATGTAAATCTATCATTATTATGTAATTATATTTATTATTTTTTGAATTTTTATGTATATTTACTCTTAATAAAAGGGGAACTCAATAATGGCCTCTTGTAAAATCATTAAACTTTATTTGAATTTTTTAATATAATGGATCTTTGTTTATTTTATTTATTATTTATTTAAAATTAATTCTTTTGGATCGATCAAGTGGGTGCTATAAGCGGTTAAGGTTTAACCTTGTGGCTAACCATTTTAGCTATATGGTATTTAGAGTTTTTGGTGAAAATTGAGTAAACTGGGTCTTGTGTGTGGATAAGGAGTTTTGGGCATTATAGGATTTCTTGGAGATTTTGTGGGAAGTGGGTAGCATTCCTATTTGTTGAGAAAAATCTCCAAAGTTGGAGATCAACAGCACCGAATACAATATATTAAAAAATAATATCTGAAAAATAAAAAAAAACAAAACCAAAAGAGCATAGATTTAAGTTGAAAAGCCTTCCTTTTCTAGAGAATCAAGACACAAAGAACAATTCACTATTTTAACCAAAAATTACAGCCATCAATAATAAACAATTCACTACTGTTTGTATTTTGAGATTCCTTTAATATTTCTAGTATGATAATGAACTATATATCATTAATATTTATAATAACAAATATTAACACCATTAACATTAAAAACCTGGCAGACTGGTCTACCTTCTTCACCGTGGTTGTTTCTTCTTCTCTTCTCCTTTTGCTTAGGTAAATATCCGCCTCCCTATTTTTATTTCCATTCATGCATATTTTGAATGCATAGATGAATAGTTGTTTTTGATAATTGTTACTGCTTTTGTTTTTTTCTTCTCTTGTTGGTGGTCGTCGTTGTCTGTTTTGTGGCAGTGCATGGTTTGATGGAGAACGCTGCCGGTTGTATGTAGTTTGCATGGGGAGTCCGATCCTTGCATGACGTGCAAGCTTTGGCTATGGGGGGAATTGTTGGGCTGGCCATCTGCTACCCTCTCCTTGTCGGGGATTCCTTTGTACCAAGCCCGAGTGGCCTAGCACTCTTGCACACAGCTTCGGCTGCTTGCCCTTGCCGGGTTCCGGCCAAGCCGCTCAGGCTACGACGTTGTTTTATTTATTATTTCTTTTTACCTTAATTTATCGAGGGGCATTAATTAATGTGAGCTAGCTACTGCTTTGGGTTGTTGTATGTTATAGTTAACCAATTAATAAATCAATTTCTAATTTATTTATAAGATTGGTTGTAACTAATTAAAGAATTAAGATGATGCCTTTGCTGATCTAATTAGCTAACACATAAATGTGACCATAGTAATTGATTTAAGAACTGATTTACCCCTACAATTAATCACTGTTGGTTAAATAAAATATTGTTCATTCACGAGTATATAATATGGTATAACTATGATTATTACTTGTTAGTAATTAATTCATGGATTATAATTTCATGGTTATTGTTAGATTATAATTTACATTCAAATATATACATAAGCTGATAGCTTTAATGTCTAAGTAATTAATACTTGTATATGATCATTGTTAATCCTTGTATAAATAAACGATAGTGTCGGTTTGTTAATTATAGTATCCTGAAAGGATTATAAGATAAATTTAGTACCCTTGTCATGTTTAAAATCTATATTAGTTAACGATAGTAATAACATATTAGTCACTTGATACTTGATGTAATCAATAGAATTTACTCTAGATTTGATTAATATGATTTGATATC
This sequence comes from Piper betle, assembly GCA_033002965.1. Classification (NCBI taxonomy): domain Eukaryota; kingdom Viridiplantae; phylum Streptophyta; class Magnoliopsida; order Piperales; family Piperaceae; genus Piper; species Piper betle. The sequence goes on from JAURVB010004378.1 coordinate 43,365, forward strand.
ATTAAAACGGTTAATTGATTTTACCAATCTATTAAATAAAATTTAGTTATGTAAGTTGGGTGATCGATTAAATTATTAATTAATAGCATTATTATAATTGAGATGCATGAGTTAAAATATGACGGATAGAAATTAAGTAATTAGATTAAGTAATTTAAAACAAATTTTACGAGTATTTCTAAACTTCAAAGCAAATTATATTAAATAATAAAATATGACGATCTAATATGTTGTTAGATAATGATTAAAATTATTAAAAGTTAATATATTATTATTAGTATATTCAAATTAGTAATTGTATAAATTATTGTTGTTTCACGGGCAATACAAAATAAAAGCCTAAATTAAAATTTGAATTTATTAAGATGACCCTTGTAATATATATTTTTTCGTTGAAGTAATTATCTGTTCAGACATAAGATTATCTACCCTCGCAGATCGGGTCTTTTGATTCGGGTTTGAGGGCTCTATGAGACCGAAGGGCCCTTGCCGCGCAAAAAAATACTTCGATAAAAATAAAATATCACGGATACAAAATAAGACGCAGGAAATACGTGGTTTCTTAGAGGTTCAACTTGAATCTCTAAGTTAATCAACAGTGAGATTGATACTTACAATCTACTAATTTTTAATTTTTTCACAAATTAAAAATTTTAGTGAAAATTTTTGCCACTTTAATCCTTTGACTCTATACATAATTTATTCTTATAGGGTTGCGCCTGGAATGCATGAAAATGGTGGGGTACCGAGTTTTGTGCAAACTGGAGCACGGGATGGTGATGGAATAAATTCTAAAACGGGTTTAGTCCGAGTCAACCAAACTGCACCAAATTCAGGTCAGGTCAATAAACAAAATTGAGTGGGTCGTCTATCTTCCGGAGTGGGGCGGGTACAAGCCGGTTATGACCGGTGGACACGGTCAATCCAGAAACTAGAAGCAGTCACAGACGGGTAAACGGATCCAATTGTCAGATCTCGGACCCGTTTATCCTTCCCCAATTCTTCTGCCTTGCGACCCCTCCGGGGTTGGCTTTCTTCTCCGGCAGCAACGACGGAATCCCGGCGGCTGGTCAACGTAAAATCCGACGATCTCCAATGGTGATGGCCGTCCAAGCACCGGTGAAACTCCAACTTCAGAGTTCCTCCTTGGCTCGGCTCAAAATAGAGCAATGACAGCACTCTCTGTTCTTGTCCTGCTCCGGTCAACAATTTTAAGTATCTTACATTAACTTGGAACAAGGAATATCCATCAATTGTTGAGAATTCAGAACATCCTTTACCAATATCTCGCTTCACAATGTAGGGCTTTTCCCATGATGGGGAAAATTTAGACATTGGCAACCCAACCCTAACTTCACGGGTGTTGCATAATACTAGCAATCCAGGGCTAAACTTGTGGGGCTCAATGTCTTGGTTGTACTTCCTTGTCATTGCTTCATAATACCTTCTCAACTTTTCCCTTGCAGCATGGCGATGCTCGTCAATCGCTTCGAGTGATGCAATTCCATTTACTACATACTCCATACGTTCTGGTGACAAATGTGAAACAGTGGTCATCCTTAGTGCAAGTAACTCTTCTTCTAAAGGCAAGATAGCTTCTGTCCCATACACTAACAAAAAAGGTGTAACTCTGGTACTCACACGTGCGGAAGTACTCACACTCAGGTAGCCTTCCATGTTCCTTGAAGATCAACACCCTTTCAAAGAGTTATTCAAAAGTGTTGCATTGTGCACTACCTAAGAGCCAAGAAGCCGGTCCAACATTCATTTCATAAATCTTTACAAGTTCTTTAATGTGAGGGGTCTCCTTCATCTATGATGTTAAACTTCTAAACCTCTTCACATATGTTGCAAACTACTCACCTGGTTCTCTCCAATACTGTCGTAAGTGTTTTATCTTTACTAAGATTTCCATTGACTGAAAATGTTCTATGAATTGTTCAACAAACTTATCCCATGAACTAATTTATCTTGGAGAGCAGTTTTTGAACCTTCTTAAGGCATTGCCATTGAGTGATGCAGGAAATTGCTGCAGCTTTAATTTTTCATTTGTTGCAATTGCTCCACACTCAATCTCAAAGATTGTAATGTGATCTTCAGGATTGCTATCTCTGTCGAACTTTGTGAAGGTTGGGTGCTTGTATTTTTTGGCAAATTTTCTGTGTAAACTTCATTAGCTAAGGGGCGGAGATGCTTTACTGCTTCACTTGGTTCTTTATTCTTATTCACTATCAGCGCGGGAATCAATGCAGCTTGTGCATCCATTGCGGCTAACGAGCATCTTGAACCAATACAACTGGTGTAACTGGTGCTACTGGAACTATAATGACCCGCCTGTTCCGAGCCACAAGCAAGTGTTTCTATATGCAACTAAGTGTTTGGTAAATTAATTTTTTATTAATTTTCAACATTTTAAATAAACCCATGATATAATATATAATATAACAAACACTCAGAATAATCTTAGCCCATGAAACGAATCAAAATCCAATTGCCTTGCAAACAATCTAGAAGTATACTAACAAATAAGAAAAATCAAAAGTCTAATAACAGAGTCCTCCAGCTGTCCCGACTCTACCCATCCTTCTATGCTCACATTTGCGGTGGTAATTCCGTGTTAGTGATAAAAACCTTAAGTCATATAATTACAAGAAACAAGTTAATATATTCTACAACATCATTAATTAAGCCTAGACTTATTCACAAATCTTCTCTTGTAATTTTGGAACTGCCTAGATTTATTCTCTTAGGTTCGAAACTTATTCACGTGACTAGATAAGTACAAATCATAGAAGTTCTCCACGTGACTAGATAAGTATCAATCTATGCAAACATTATCTTACTAAAGAATTATATTAATACTATTTCTATCATTATATTGTGCCTATGATTAAATAAATATTTTTCAAGTGGGCAATTATACATTATTTTACCTAATGAGAAACCCATTATGTGCATTTAATTCTAAATATTTTAATTATATTTAATTTGTTGAAATTAAATAATTAAGTGACATGGAAAATTAACTACCTTATTTGTTTTCGAGTTAATCTTGATAAATTTAAAGCTCTAATATTTGAAGTGTTGCATAGGCTGTTTGTTAAGTTTAGCTCATGACATTCCATGTATTCATGTGGTGCAAACCTTATCATATTAGGATCGTCGGTCACGGGTTCACCTGCAAACTATCCAGTTCGTATAATAACATGAAATGTTATATATTCATAATTTGGCAGCCCAGATCGGCCTCACCCTAGATTCGACCATCATGCATCGAGCATAACTGAGGTCAATGAATTAACTCGATATAACATGGGTCACACTATTAAAATTATTTGAAAGATAAAATGCATGCTTCCATGCCGAAAGGGGCAATATGTCGTAATGACACAATGTCGCAAAGATAATTTATTATGCACTTGTAATACTAAGAGGGTAAGCCAATAATAATTATCGGTAACTATAGGTCGTGGATCACATAACATGTATACGCATACATGAAATTATAGCTGGATGGGGCTACCACTCCTTGCATAATTAGGGTTTGATGTAAGTTCATAATCACTAAAAGACTTGATAAATAATCACGTGGAATATATTAACTTGTTTGTTGCTATTATACAACTTATTAGTTTAAAACTAACGTAGTTTTGTGATTGTAGGTGTGCAGCTTCAAATTAACGGTTGATGATGTGGTTTGTTGTTCCCTTACCAACTGTTGTTAAAAGAATTTATAAATAAGATTGGACTTTCTAATTATAATATTTTGAGTTATAATTATTACAATGGGAAATGGTTTGGAGGCTTTGAGACTGTGTCTTTTTTGTAGTTGGTTTATTTTATTGTGTCATTTGCATGGACTCATCATTTATAATGATTTATTTTTATGGTTAATAATCTACTATGATGAATAATTTTCACATTATTTATTAATTTCAATTTATTTTTGATCAATTATACCTCATTCATAATTACTTACACATTTTGTCATGTTATGATATGTGATGCATTTTTATTTTTATGTCCAAGGATATTTTTTAGCAACCCCCGACTACATCACGCAAGTCCTTACACCTCTAGTTAAAAGTTTGGGATTAAACCAATCAAAATATAACAAAAATTAAAAATAATAAATAAAATTATTATACTATACATTTTTATTTAATTAGGATTTATCTTTAAAGTCAGAGTAAATCAAAATCTATATTTAAGATATTTGATTATTATATAACATATGTGATTATTTAACCCAAATTTATTTATAAAATTAAGCTTTAAAAATTTGGCATAAAATAATGCAAGTCATGATGAAGGGCAATTTTAAAATATTACTGACTGGTAGCACATTTGGAAAAAAAACCATAAAAAAATATAACATACAAGAATTTCATGTATATATTTTAATGTTTTCAAAGACACATATGATGCAACAATTTATTTTGTAGCACCCGGTTCTGGTTCACCCGTGAACCAACCCAAAAATATCACAGGCGACCAAACTGTTCGATAAACTACTTCATTCGGTTAAGCAAACCCGGATCTCCCCTCGCTATCTTAAATTGGTAGTGCAAGTATATAATACGTGGATGAGATGCTTGGGTTCTAACATGGGCCTATGTGCATGCCATGATATGTTATTGTGCACAAACAAAATGATTGTGAAAACATGTTCAAAAATAAATAATATTTTTAAAACAAAATGAACCGAGCCTTTCCTAAAAGTGCAATAGGGCCAACCTATTCATGGCAATAATAAATATTTATATCGATATAATTATAGAACATGACATTTTTACTTTATTTTCATTCTAGTTTTGTTTCATGCGCTAAATGTTCATAGCATTTCACCAAATAATCTAAAACAGTCTCATTATTCACGCGGCTTAGAAATCATCATTTCCATTCATTACGTGAGGTAGGTACATGTGTGCAATGGCTTTGCTACTCCTCTGCAAAAATTACTTATACATAGGCCTGGGTAGGGAATTTAGTAAAATAGGCCTGAAAGCAACTTGTGGTGAATCTTATTTTCGAAAACATGCTCGACAGATCTTATCCTTAGGTATTAATCTGGAAGATCGATTAATTAAATGACCCAGGTTAAGTGGCATCCAATAATGTGCCACTCAACTCGTCCTGCAATCTGTAAAAATTAAATCATGATTGAATAGAATAATAAATCAGGGGTGAGTCCTGAACGGACCTGGTAGAAGCTCCAAGAGTGTCCATGCGTCTAGGACGCAAGTTCCTACCCCCTACCTATACATCAAATCTAGAAGCTACCTCCCACTAATTAAATGATGCATCAACTCAACATGAACATCACACATACAATGAAATCATTATCTAACAGTCAAACAATCATTAGTGTAGAATAACTCTAACTCATCCTATTCATACCAATTTTATTATATTTTTTTTAAGTTATGTTGTAGTCAGTTAGCATGCTCAGATTTATATTACTTAATTAGATTACTAATAATCATTCACTATCAATCAAATCGTGCAAATCATCACTTAAACTAGAATCAGGCATTCACTACAACAATTAATCAATCCTAAAGTTGTGCTAATAAATATCAATTTTAAATAATTAAATCAAATAAAATCCTATACCTAATCATTAATCACACAACGATAGTGACAAGGTTGTGGCCGGCTCGAGTGAGGATCATGGAGAAGAGGGAAGAAGGAAAAGAAGAAGAAGAAAAAAAGAAAGTTGGGTGAGAAAGATGGAGGTGGCTAAATGATGACAACGTCAAAAGTGTGGAATATATAGATGTCAGGGGGAAGAAAGCAAGCGGTCGAGGAAAAAATGAATGGTCAGTGAGAAAATGCCCATAATGAGTCCTTATATATTATTCGGCCTAAAAATAATTCTATGATTTAATTAAAATAAATAAAGAAAAATCTGGCATACTCTTA
>JAURVB010004379.1:0-56472 GCA_033002965.1 Piper betle
ACAAACAACCCAAAGAACCACTGTCTCCCCTCAAGTCTACAGGGACTCATAGTGAGGTTTGACACGTGTCTTGTCCGTTCTTCAGTGGTGTGTGACCTGCCATCCCTTACCAATTTGTAGTACTAATCTTGACTCACATGACTACTACCGCTGGGGTAGACTCTCAAGCAATGCTATCAATGAAGATGAGCATACATCAATATCACTCTGTCTGGTCAGCATGGCCTATTCTGTCTGAAGTCTCTGTTTACATCGCTCTCATGCTGGGGTAGAATCCTCATCAGAAGATCAGTCTACAACATCTACCTACACTGTAAATCCTAATCAGTACCATAAAGGTACCTTTATACTCAGGGCAAGGCTCAATCCTATGTCTCAAGGTGAGAACCTAATCGTGCTGGTGAAACACAAGGGAATCACTATCCTTCTGAAAAACCCTTCCTCACTAACCCTCTATCTATGCCCAATACTCTAATATAAGTCAAATTCCTATCACTGGTTGGCCCATCACTAAATGGGTTCAATAGCGTGTGTGACTGTCTACTAACCATCTGATCTATGCTAATTGTGGCCCATGGACTGCACAATCGGATCATTGTGACCATCCCATCTGAAGGTCATACAGTCATGTTCCCTGATTCTGTCCATGCGCATCCCTATGAGAGTGCCACTAACAGTGTCTGATGGGGTTGTCTTGCAATATTTATCGGACCCAAGGGTGTCAGGTCAAAACACTAATTACAAGAGAGCTTGTGAAGTCGGATCCTATGCCATCTCCTCAAAATAACCTCCATTTTCCTAACTCTTCTATGTTCTGCTAATCCCATTGTAGCTATATATTATTCCTCAAGTTTTGGCCCTACTAAGCTCTAACTAATCTACTCAGTCGGTGGATGAGCAAAACACGGACAGTGGTAGTGCGTCTTTGGTCGGTGGTAGTGCATTTCGGACGACGGCTGTGCACCTTGGCGGTGGTTGTGTGACTTGGTCGGCGGTCATGCAACTCGGTCGGCAGTTGTGGAACTCGGTCGGTGGTTGTGCACTCGGTCGGCGGTTGTGCAACTCTGTCAGCGACTGTGCAACTCTGTCGGCAACCATGCTACCTAGATGCAGAAAAAATCTGATCCTAATCATATGAATCATAAATCCACTACTATCTCTAACATATCTTGGCTACTAATAACTCGATTCAGGTTGTCCCACCATGCGTGTCTAATGCGAAGGGGTTTGGATCATGGTGCTGACACATATGATGGTAAACCTATGCTAGACCCACACTGATCTCCTGAAATCTGGAGTGGCTGTTTCTATCAGTGCTAACTGGCCCTCAGACGATAATCACTGATCTTGTGCCTTATCTCTGATAGAATCTGGTCAAATATTAGATCTCATAGGCTATGGTGGTCTTGATCTCTTCCTCATCATATCGAGACCTCAATCTAGCGAAAGAAGCCAAAATTGTTGCCCGTAGGCCATAAACTAGTGGAAGAGAGGGAGGTGGTGAAGTGCTAATCTGTAACACCCCGTTTCGGCTCACCCGTGAACCGACCCGGAAATGTCACCGGCGACCGAACCGTTCGCTAATCTACTAGATTCGGTTAAGCCGACCAGGATCTACTCTCGGCGTTTCAAGATGGAGATGCAAATGTGAAATGCATGAATGGGAACAATTGGGTTCTAACGCGGTCCTACATGCATGCTATGATGTACAAGCAAAATAAGACAAAACAACAAATGCGAAACCAAAAGAAAATATATACTATTTTATAAAAATACGATAACACATAACAATCTACCATGACATTAAATCATTATCTCATTCGTTTTTACCCGAGCCGAGTCTGAACTCCAAGGCTCCCTACTCATTCATATTTATCAGTTCATTTCATGACAAGTAATTCATTCAAGCAAACACATCAAAATTATCATTTACATAACAATAACACACCATCATTATACATACGTTACACGCGGCAGGTACATGTGTGCGCGGTTCCGTGCTGCTCCTCCGCAGTCCCGACAACTTTCATCGCTCGCATTCCTCACCTACATATATATAGAAAAACCGTCAGTAACGAGTGTTACCGGCCCGGAAAATAACTAATATCAATCTGGCACAGGAGAGCAAACTCTCCTGTTGAATGAAAACCATATACTTCCTCAAGAACTCTCATCAGGGCACATACGGGAGCCGTCGCCCTCGGGTCGACAGCGTCCCCCTATCTTTCACATTCTCATGCCTCGGCCATTTCTCTATTGCTTCTCGCGTCAAATCTCATTCCTTTCCGCCCTCTGCACCTTCCATATTACTCCTGGCCTTGAGCACGAAGGCCGAGTACTCTCAGGCAGTCGCCTTCAGTACCCTTTGAAACCACAAGTCTAGACATGCGCTGCAATGCAGTACCCGTGAACCTCCACACTTCTCCGGGTTTGAGGAACTCAAAGGTGGAGTTGTCAGGATCCCTCGGGAATGAAACGGCCCGCACACCATTCCAGAGCCCACTGTCGACACACACGTGCCCGCTCGCGTAGCACGGTAGTCAGATTTCCCTCATTCAGTCTCTCACAAAAACACGAAAACTATACATATATATAGGTCTGGGTTGGGATTTATACAATAGGCCCGAAGGCAACGTGAGCTGGATCTGAAGTTCGAAAACAAACTCGAGGGATCTCATCCTCGAGGGTTATTAATCCGAAAAATCGTTGGCTAAATGGCCCGAGTTAAGTGGGATTCGATAAAACGCCACTTAACTCGTCCTGCACATAATAAATCAAATACACAAGAGAGTAGCGTAAATCAGAGAACGAGTCCTAAACGGACCTGGTAGAAGCTCCAAACGGGTCCACGCGCCTAGGCGGCGAGCTCCTACACCGTACCTACACAATCAAGCTAAAAACTAACGCCCGCATGATGAATCACACATCCTATAGCATACACACACAATCAACACAATCACGCATCAATCAACACACATCAACCTATATCAATTCTAGCAAGTCTACTTAGGTTAGTTTGCATTAATCATGATCATTACCTAGTTACCCTAATTGGTTTCTTAACCTCCATTTTTAACACCACTTAATCAACAATTTCATATTTTATCCTTAATCAAATCTACATTTATATATATTATTATAACACACAATTCACCAATCCTAGCATGTAATTCTAATAATCAATACTTTAAAAAAATTAAATTAAAATAAATTATACCTCGCGTCGTCGAAAATCGGCGACGGCTAGGGTTCCCGTTTCGTGGCTCGAAACTCGAATTCGGCGCCTAGCGGCGTCCGAAGTCCGATCAGATTGGACCGGGTGCGTTCGGCGGATGATCCGGCGAATTTCCCACGAATCCAATTTTCCGGCGGTTCCGGCGGTTTTCCGGCGAGTGTCGGCGGTTTTCCGGCGGATTCCGACGGTTTTCCGGCGATGATTCGGGACAGGGCAATCAGGGGGTCTATCGGCACCAGCTCGACGAGCTCGGTCCGATGGTGGTGTCAAACAGGGTAACCGAGGCGGCGATGGCCGTCGACGGCGGCGTCGAAAATGGGCGGCGGCGGCGGCGTGCTCCGATCGGGGCTCCGGCCGGCCTCGACGGCGCTCGGGATGGTGGGGGAAATGTCGGCGACGGCGAGGGGGTGGTCGTCGGGGTCACAGCGGCGGCGGCGCGGCCCGGACGGCGGCGGAATCCGGCTCGGAGTGGCGACGGCCGAGGCGGTTTCGTGGGGCGATTCCGGCGTCGTGGCGGCGAGACGGTGGCCGGGGTGGGTCGTGGCGGCACGGCGACTGCACGGCGGGGCGGGGCGGCGTTGATCGGCGGCAGTACGGCGTCGACGGCGACGGCGGCGGCGACAACGAGCGGCGCGGCTAGGGTTTGGATGGGGAAGGTGTCGGGAGGAAGAAGAAGTATTCTCAATGGCAATTTCGTAATTAAGTATTGACTCGATTCCTACTCGAGTCAAAATAATAACTAGTTCGTAATAAATTCTAAAAAAAATCTAGAAAAATATGGAAAAATTCCATAAAATAAAACAAACACAACAACATCCAAATGGCATGCTCTATAACTAATAACCCACCCGAATATAATCCAACGCATCCTAACGCGTTATTTGGCCTAAAACTATTTCTACGATAAAACCATGGTTTTGCATAAATCGGAATCGGAATCGGAATCGGAATCGGTCTGAATCGGCTAAGAATCGGTTCAGTTGAATCGGTCCAAATTAATTTAATCGGTCATATATAATAATTTGACAATTTACAATATAAATATATTAAAATTGGGTATTGATGTTATTTTTATATTATTCTATGTATTATAGTTTATGATATTTTTTAAATATTTTTAAGATTTTTTAAAATTATTTAGAATTAATTATTATTTTTGACTCGGGTTAGACTCGAGTCAACTTTTAATTACGAGAATGCCACCCTCCCCTCTCTACCCCCCGCCGCCGCCGGCGGCCCGGTCGGCGGCGAGCCTCGCGGCGGCGATGTCGGCAGCCCGGTCGGACGAACCGTCGGCCGGCGGAATCGCGGCGGAAGCGTCGGACGGCGGAAGGTGAGTTCGGAACGGGCGCGGCGTCGGACGGCGGTGGGGTGGTCGGAAGGTCGGGCGGAGCGTCGGGCGGCCGAATCGCGGCGGAATCGCGGCGGAATCGGGCGGAATGCGCGGCGGAGGGCGGCGGAGCGAACGCGGCGGCGGAATCGGGGGAGAGGGTTTGATTTAGGTTTTTAAATCCAAATTACCATTTTGCCCATGCTTAAATAATTTAATAAAAATTATACCTAGGGTATTTTGGTAATTTCCTAAAAAAACCGATTCCGATTTAAATCGGCCGATTCCGATTCCGATTTAAATCGGTCGGAATCGGCCGAAACGGGCCGATTCACGACCCGATTCGGGGCCGACCGAGTCGGCCCCGAAATCGGATCGGCGCGACGCCGATCCGATTTAAATCGGCCGATTCCGCACGGAATCGGCCGATTTTTTCAACTATGGATCAAACATATAAAAGAAAAAAATACTGCATACTTTCATATATTCTGATAACTTATATCTCACCATCTTCTCGACGTTATCATCATATATTCAGGTACACCTGACTCTTATCGCTCATAACTCACGGCTGGCCTCGACTCAGCACGCGGTTCATGAAACTGACTCGACTCGAACTAACGGTCGAGAACCGACTGGTTCGGTAACATAAAACCATGAGTCGAATCACGGGTTTTACATAATCAAACTATCGATCTACTACGCTACTCATCCTCATTCATTACTATCTTCTAGAAGTGGTCCATCTCATGTGCCAACTAACTTATCAATATCTTTATACTTCACGCTCCTTACTATTACCCCTTTTCTTTTAACTCATTCTCATCATGTACACCATGTCCCATGGAAACAGGATTAATGTGGTGACATGCAAGACACGAACACCTGGTCAATCATCCAATTCACTTATGCGATTGACAGAACTAATAGGTCTACTATAGCCCATCATGAAAAATCCTATTAGATTCCTGCTGACATCTAGATCTGGCATAAGATGGGATCTTATACCCATTCTACCTCTGCTAGCACTACAACATACCCTGCTCACATCTAACCAAACAATCTGATATCATGATAAAAATCCATAGAAATGACCTATTAGCTTAACTAAGGTCAATTCTACATATTTCTGATCTAGTTCTGAATACACTGTTATCCAAATAACTTACGAAGAAAAATCTACCTATAAAGAAAATAGACAGAAACATACCTGCCAGCTGGAGTTGGAGCAGTCTTTGCACACACATCACCTATAAAAGTATCTTACATCTTAATCGGCCGAGAGTGGCTCTGATACCAATTCTGTAACACCCCAAATTCGGTTCACGCTCGTAGAACCGAACCGGCATGTTACAGGCCCCGGTTAAGTTGACTAACCCGAACCTAACTCATGCGGATCCAATCTCGGCGTCTTAAGATGAAGATACAACTCGCAATGCATGGATGAATGCACAAACCCTAACATGGTACTACATGAATGACATGCAATTCAAAGTACACACCAATATAATTACGATCAAACTCAATAAAAATTCTAAAATAAAATGAACAGAGTCTCCCCTAAAAGTGCAATTAGGGTCCACCCTGTCAAAACAACATATACCAATATATATGCATATATCAACAATTTCAATCACACATAATCTAATATACTGTATACTCATTATGGAACTTGGGTTTCAACCCACCATACTTTCGCTGCGCGCTCTGATCACATCTCACCTCTTGTCATCATGTCTTAGCTTTTCATCACATCATAACATCATCTCATTGCATTTAATCATATCCTATCATGTCTTAGCATTTCACAATCATTCACAATATAATAGCATCATAAATAGAATATTAACCACTCTATCGACTGACATGTGTGCAAGCGACAACAGTGCTCCTCCGTCAAAGCTGGCTCCTCCAACTTGTGATTATTACCTACATATAGTATAAAAACACGTCAGTAACAAGTGTTACTGGTCCGAAAAATAAAATAACTATAACAAGCTGGCTATGAGAGCAAACTCTCATATGAAAGAAAACATCATATACTCCACGTGAACACTCTGAAGGGCACTACTGAGGAGCCACTGGGCTGCAGACCCAGTAGCATCCCGAACTTACTGATCTGCTGCTACTGATGCCGCTCTCAGCATTTTCTTACTTCATTTTCTGGTCTCAAATCCTAAGCCCTCTCCTTACCTCCATATTTCTCCTGGCCTTGAGCACGAAGGCCGAGTACTCTCAGGCAGTCGCCTTTAGTACCCTTTGAACTACAAGTCTGGACATGCGCTATACTAAACAGTACCCGTAAACCTCCACGTTCTCCGGGTGTGAGGAACTCAAACGCGGAGTTGTCAGGATCCCTCGGGAATGGAACAGTCCGCTGGCACTAATCCAGAGCCCGCTTTGACTGTCACGGCATCCGCTCATGGTACGTGCCAGTCGGTTTCTCCATCTCTCGTCTCACTAAATACTCATATATAATATATATATAGGCCTGGGTAGGGATTTATATAATAGGCCCGAAGGCAACTTGTGGTGGATCTTGTTTTCGAAATCATCCTCAGAGGGGTTATTAATCCGGAAAACTGTTCGGTTAAATGGCCCGAGTTAAGTGGGATCCAATAAAACGCCACTTAACCCGTCCTGCAAATAATAAAATAAACATACAATAGAAGAGAACATAAAATAGAGTAGAGTCCTAAACGGACCTGGTAGAAGCTCCAAGCGTGTCATTGCGCCTAGGCGGCGAGCTCCTACTCCGTACCTACACATCAAAACTAAATACTAATGCCCGCTAACTAAATGATGCATCAAACTCAATAAATATCAATCAACAATCAAATAATCATAAGTATGAAAATAATTCTAACTAATCCTATTCATACCAATTTTACTATGTTTTTACGTCATACTCGATTAGCATGCTCATATTTACTTATCTCATTAGATCACTTATCCTCCATGCACTATCAATCACATCATAAATCAACCCTAGCATGTTGTGCTAACAATTATCAAGTTTAAATTATCAATTCGGAGGTAATTATACCTCACGTCATCGGCAATCGGCGATTGTTGCGCGTCTCGGAGCTCAAATTCGATTCTCGGCGACGTCCGAAGTCGATCAGGTTCAACTGGATGAGCTCCGCGGAAGATCTGGCGAATTCCATCGAATCTGGTTTTCCGGCAAGTTCCAGCGGTTTTCCGGTAGGTTTCGAGTGGTTTTCCGGCAGCTTCCGGCGGTTTTCCGGCGACAACCACCGGCGGCATCTACTGGCTGGATAGGGGTCATATTGGGTACCATTGGAACCGGCTCGGTGAGCCCGACGCATCTACGATGTCGACGTGGCCAGCAGGAGGTGGCGGCTCGCCAAAAATGGCTAAAACAGTGGTGGCGGCGATGGGTAGCTAGATCCGGCCGGCCTGGGCGGCGATGGCCTCTGCTCCAGTCGGGGAAGGTCACTGGGTGGTCGAGGGTGTCGAGGCTATAGCTGGATCGTGGCGGCGACGGTCGCCGGCGACGCGATCGGCGACGGAAGCATGACACGGGCGCGGCGCTAGTCACGGCGGTCCGGCGTCGTGGAGGCCGGACGATGGCCGGCGGCGCTCGGGGCGGCACGGCGACGCCATGGCGGGGCTAGGCGGCGACACCTGGTGGCAAGGCGACGACAGCGCCGACGGTGGCGGCACCAAACAGTGGGGGCGGCTAGGGTTTGGAAGGGGAAAGTGTCAGGGGAGGAGAATAAATGGTTAGGTGGCAAACTTGTAAATATTACTTGACTCGACTCCGTCTCGAGTTAAGAATAATAACTAAGTCGTAGAAAATCCTAAAAAATCCAGAAAAATCATGAAAAATCCTAGAAAATAAAACAATCACCGAAACATCATAATGATATGCTCTAAGACTATCAACCCACCCAAACTGCCCGTAACGCGTCCTAACGTGGTAACGGCCTAAAACTAATTCTACGATCCACTATATATAAAAAGAAAAAATAACTGGCATACTCTCATATATTCTGATAACTCATTCTGTTCTGCTGTGTTCATGACGTTATCATCATATACTTGGGTACGCATGACCCTCATAGCTCATACACGCGATTGGCGTCGGCTCAGTACACGTGTTCTGAATCTGACTCGACTCGAAACTAACGGTCGAACCGACCGGTTCTGAATATAAAACCCTGACTCAAATTGTGGGTTTTACACTATCAATAGCAAACGAGCCCAATCGATCCTGACTACGGCGACGGTGCAACACCGACTTTGAGGGCTCCAACGATGACTTTTCTAGTGACGGTGGTGAGGTTCAATCTCGAGATGATAGATCTCCGACTGATGAGTGTCTTGGCGGTGGGTTGACAGTCTGTGGTGATGCCGATGAGTGGCGGCAACGATGGAAAAGTTCCGGCAAACTAGTTTTCAAATGAGCTTTGCCACCAATTTTTGGCAAAGGTGGTGGCTTACTCGTTGTTGTACTCGGTTTGGGTTTGTACTTGGAGGCAACGGCGATCGATTGGGAGCGGCGTCTTGTGCTTGTGGTGGCTCCGGTTGGTCGGACTGAGGCCAGAAAGATGACCACGTGCTACTGTTGCACTTTTTTGGCGGGCTTCTTTCGGTCAGTTTTCCAGCGACCGGTGTCTCTTCAAGCGTTCAGATCTTGACTTGGCTTTGTTGATGATGTTGAGGAGAGTCTGGTGGGAATGTCAGTTTGGCCAGAGGCTACCTGGGCTGGCCATACGCACGCTGACAAGGTGGGCTGCTTGATGCTGCTTTCTGCTACTACGTTGCTTCGACGAGCCACTGCTCGAAGCTTTTCTGACGACAGAGGTCTTCTCCAGTGGTGGCTCTTTGATTTGTTTTGTTCCCGGCTATGAGGGGAACTTAGTGGAGGTTGTGGTTTGACTAGGGGCTGCCTGGGCTAGTCATACACACGCCAACAAGGTGGCTACTTGATGTTGTTTCTCAATCTAGCAGGGGGCTTTTCTTGGCTTATTTTAGGAGGGTGATTGTCGATGGCGGTGGTTCTCGGTTGGGTTGCATCGGGGGCACTCCAAGCTTTGCACCGGTGGGTTAGGGGTTGTCAAAGATGGATCTCCGATGGAGGGCTCCTCCCCTTCCTTCTTCCTTTCCCGCTTCTTTCTTCTACTCTTCTCTCTTTTTTGCTTTCAACTAATGAGCCCTCCATTGTACAAATTTGTCATGAAGTATTTATAAAAACCAAACCTCTCTTCTTTCCCCTTGATTGGTTCCATATTTGATGGTCTGAAATCTTTACCTGCCTCCTCTTATCCGCTCATTCTTATCTTCTTCCTTTGATTTTGGAACCACCATGGAATGTTTCTCGAGTAATGGCTAGTTGTGGATCACATGATTTGGAGGAACAAAATAGTGGGAAACTATATGACAAGGGTCTTATAATTAATATTCTAATTATTATATTGCATATTCCATTTAAAATACTTTAACACAATATTTCTTATTATTATTAAGGAGTCACCATCTATAAATTTATTAAGGGTCTACAATCGACACTCATCGACAAAACATATTTGACTATTATGAAAAAAAGAGTCAATGAAGAAGACTCGATATAGTTAAGGCCTCGAGAGTACAAGAAGTAATAAATTAGAGAGCCTATATATTTCTTTCAATTATACCTAAAACTCGATTTGATGTTGACAACTTTTGAATAAATAAAAGGAAACATGTCTTCTCTTGATTGGTGATATTTGTAAGTATCTTTGCTATATCATAATCTTAGGCGTTGTTTAAAGAATACATTGGATACTATATCATATTTCCAACAAATGAATATAGTAATTTGCATGCAATTTAACTTACAAATATCAATTAATCAACCAATCCTTAAAATAAAATGAAAATCATGAAATACTCTTGGCAATCATATCAATAAACAAATTAAATCACTCTCACAAAAATTATATTTTATCATCTAGCAATGCAAGAATATCATTTTACAGTGATTAGGAAAAAAATAATATAAGCGTATACAAGCGTCATAAAATTTACTTGCCCACATTTCAACCCTAATAGCACAACATATAATAAAGTACACACTAAATAAAACAAGATGTTCGAAAAAGCCAAAGAATTAATGAGTATGAAGTCAAGAGTAAATTTAAAATCAACCATAGAAAAAAATACTGTGGTTTATTATTTATAAGGGGCTAATACCTTTTCTTTTGAGCATAGTTAGCTGCATTTCAAAAGTTTTAAATATCGAATATGTTATTATATTAAATTTAGAATAATCGGTACGGGATGTATTTAGTTTAACTGAACTAAACTAAGTTCAACAATATTTTAAAATTATAAATAAAATATTTTAATTGATATAAAAAATATATAAAAGATGTCTAATTTTTTAATAAAGAAATTAAGTTTTGAAAAATAAGATTAAAATTAAGTATAAATTAAAAAGATAGAAAGGTTAAATCACACCAAATTTAAAAAAGAAAATGAATATCGTATCAAAAAACTACAGTCTTGTCCACTGCATTCCCCAGCCTACCCGCTAAAATAAAATCAAAAGTTTGCTTTCAACAATGGGGAGTGAAGACAAACACAAACTACCACCGTCTCTCCCTTCCCCTTCCGATGCTTTCAAAGCTGCAGAATTACCCACCTCCACACTAATTCCCACGACGACATGAATCATACCACACCCCTTAAATCAACACCGGTGGCCATCCTTGCATCACTTTTTCCCCATGGATTCTCCTTCCAAGTTCCGTTTCCGAGATC
The DNA here is from genome assembly GCA_033002965.1 of Piper betle. Lineage (NCBI taxonomy): Eukaryota > Viridiplantae > Streptophyta > Magnoliopsida > Piperales > Piperaceae > Piper > Piper betle. The sequence continues at coordinate 11,334 of JAURVB010004379.1, forward strand.
AAGGCATGGGCTACTCCACCCAGACAGATAGCAGCAGCGACCAGTTCTCCTCCCATTCCGACTCTGATGACGATGACTTCGAGCTCGACTCTATGACTGGCAAGGTGAGCAGCCAGTTAGCTTCTCATCTGGGTCTTTTTTATTTCTGTCATTTTTTAAACACAGAATTGAAGAAGTCTTGTTCTTCTTCGTTGTAAGAAGTTGAAGTACAAAATGCATGTTGAAATATTTGGTTTTGGTTAAATGGTTTGCTACATTTGTTTTTGTCATTGGTTAGGGGATTAAACGACTCTGTTCCGAGCTTCTTGATCTGAAGAAGGCGTCTCATGATGACCTTCAAAAATCTGTTTACGAAAACTATTCGACATTCCTAAGGTGAGGAGCTCTATTCTATTATTAGTTTTGACGTGTTTGGAATTTATAGATGTGAGGTTGCTCAGACAACAAATAGAAGTATACCATTGCTTCAACTATTTCTATTAATCATGATTCGACAGAATAGTTGAAGAGGTGAAAGGCCTGGAAAATGAACTCTCTGATTTGGGTCGACACATTTCGACACAAAGAGCACTTGTTGAGGATCTCATGGACAGCACGGATCTTAAAATCATTTCCGATGAAATAGCCAAGTCAATAGATGAACACTATCTTGGCAATATTTCAATGATGGAAGAGGAAGAAACCCATGAGTACAGCCGTTTGGTTTCCGAAACAATTGACATTCTTCTCTTGGAGAATAGGCCTGACAAAGCTCTACACATTCTTGAGCTCGAAATGAAATCCATGACATCAGAGAAGGCAGAATCAGATCAAATACTTGATCAAACTACACTGTTGGAATTACAGAACAAGCTCACAGAACACTATGCGGTGGCTGCTGGGCAACCAAGGATAAATATATCTGAATTTCAACATGCATTAACTGGTCTATACAGACTTGGTGAGACTCAAAGAGCTCATTCCTTGCTCATGCAACATTATCGTTCTCGTCTTGTAGAAAAAGTAAGTGAATTGAAGAATTTGAGGCCATTTGCTAATGGTATTTATGCCAAAGAACTTGCAAGTGCCGTATACTCAACAATTTCCCAAGCTGCTAGGAGCTTCATAATGCTAGAGGGAGGGGCATGCAGCTACTCTTCAGAATTCTATGAATGGACTCAAGAAGCAATCGAAGAATTTGTTGTTTCTTTTGATATGTATATCAAATCCATTGCAGAACCAAGTTTAGGGCTAGTTGTGGCCGTTGATGCTATTCAACACGTGAAGAATATTTGCACAGCTTTGGTGTCACAAGGACTTCTTTTGCAAGCTCACTTTATTAAGCTTGCACAACCTTGCATAGAACTGTTTCATACTTGCATTGAGCATTTTAAGAGAGCCATCAGTGTATTTGTTTCAAATGATAACTGGGTTTTGGGTGAATTTCCTATATCCAGATCTCTGAGTAGATTGGTGTACAATGTTGGGATTAAGAACAGGACAGAATTCTTCCTTCTCACTAGTAGTGGATGGAAGGTCATCCAACAAATGCAGGTGACATTCTCGTCTACTTTTGAATTCAATTATTATAAATTGGACAAAAAATGATATTATGTTTCCTAAATTTGATGTAACTGATGTAATTTCAGGCAATAATGGAAGATGTCTCCCCAATATTATTTCTTCCTGTTGAAAGCACCATTCTCAAAGGATTTGCAGATGTTTTTACGGAGTATGTTGCCATTTTAGAGAAGTGCATCGCTGTCGAGAGAACTGACAATGAACAAGATGCTGCAATATTAAATTTGGCGACAAAAATGCCCCAACAGCTCTCAGTTCTAATCAATTTATCAACTCTAGTCATCCATCTTCTTCCCTGCATAGCCAAGCAAACCCTAGACCATGGAGAACAATCAGAAATGGCACAAACAAAAAAGCTTAACAGTTCTCACCTGAAAATGATAGAGAACTGGATTTCATCAATCCAGGAAACAGAAAGGCGCCTTCGGCACTATTTCTGCCAGCAATTTGTTGAAGCTACTAAGCTCCCCAAGGAGAATGAAATGGGATCCAAAGCAGAGAATTACTTCGACAGTCTTCACGAGTTTGCAACATCAAATTACTCCATGCCATCCATGAATTTGCAGGTTAATTTTCATCTTGTTTCAACTCATTTGCATGATATAATGTACAACAATAACTCGATTTATCAAGGTTAATACCATTACTTTTGGACAACATGAGCAGGTGCTATTTTTACGATTTGGGCAATTGAAGAAATTAGGAGACGAGCTTGCCGTTGGATCATGCTGGAAAGTAGAGGAACTGTTGACGGAAGTGATGACAGTGGTAATTGAATGGATTTCAGAGAACCATGAACATTGGTATCTGACTAGAACGGCTTCATCTGCTCAACAATCTAGTAGTTTTCTGCAGGTATGTTATCTTGTTGAATTAAACAATATTACAAGTACGGGTTATCCTTAATGTGTAATGTTTATGACTTGACAACATTTCTATCAGGTTGTGTTAGACATTCAATTTCTACTGGAAATTTCTCGAATTGGAGGGTGTGCATCAGAAAGCATTGTCAACGCATTATCTGACCTTATGGATCAGCTGAAGGCACAATTTCTCGAGGCCGGATGCGATCTCAGCAACTCAACAGCAGCCGCCAAGAACTGGGCACCAGAGGCTGCCAAAGCAGCTATTGCAAAGCTGCAGGAGCGGCATGAAATTGAGGAATTGTCAGAATGTGTTCATGTGGGTACCTCCCAACAGACTTCCAACGGCGATGTGGCGGATGAAGAGGTGAATAGCGGCTCTCTTGATGTAGAAGCTCAGGATGGTAAAGAAGTCTATGAAGATGAAGACATTGGGTTCCCTTCAATGCCATCATATGTTGATAGCGAAGATGAAAATGACTTGCACGAGTGCTCTTCAGAATCAGAACCTAAACTTGCAAGCGCTTAGAACAACCACCCAGGAAGGATTGTGAAATTGAGCTCGAACAAACCAATTATTGGAAGTTTAACTCTGCCTCACAGTTTCAATGTGAACTAATCAGTATTTTTTCCTGGCTGCCATAAACGGAACAACTAATTTTCCGAGCTTAAAGGAATAGTCCATCAGGCCAAGTTCCATAATAGTAGGTGCACATAATAGCAAACAAAAGCCAACTATAACACTTTCGAGCCTGAAGTCACACTCCATATTGTTTAAAGTTGGAATAACACGTCAAGAAACCCACAACAGTATATATGGCATAACAAAATTATTCTAGTTCCAGCTCCTCAACTGAGCATAATACAATGATTGACGCAAAAAAAAGGCTTAGACATTACTGGAATCAGCAGGTCAAGCTAATGATCACAACCAGAACCGTAACAACTAACAAGTCATATTTTAGATCCCTAACCAGGAAACAAGAGAGAAAATAGGAAAAGGTAAGCTAGTCTCAATAAATAAAAATAAGCAGCAATGACAATCACCAAAAGCTTGCCAGTTCACACATCGAACCAAGCAGATCATGGTCCACCGCGTGAGTGTTCAGTCTTTGATCACATTAGACACAAGTACTCTATTGGCACATTGATATATTACTGGCCCGATAATGAATAGTACACTTACTCCCTAAAGCTACTTCATCGCTGGTTCTCCCTCCGCCTCACATAACGAGTTCTGTCATTGTACCGAGGTCTGTCATTAGCTCTTTGTGGAACTGGTTGTACTCTCCTTTCTCTCTCTGGCGACCTTTTCACAATCTCACCATTGACATACAATTCAGCTGAAAAATAAACAAATATGGTAGGATTAGGATGTGCTGACATTTAAATTTTACAGTTTCAAAAAAGTTACATCCTTGATTAAGGTTACACTAGGACCTATAAATTAAACATTCATTTAAAAAATGTGCGTCAATATGTAAGAACAACTCTTTAGTGACAAACAAGCAACCTAAATGAACAACATTACTTGGCATTATGCCCAGCTAGGAACAGATAACCTATACAATCCATCAGATGCAAACAGGAATTGTAGTTCTGAGCATATCACGTCAAAATTAAGTAAAAAGTGGCATTCTCCAAGACACTTAAATGAAAGAAAGATCTATACCTTTGACAAATATTATCCATCTCTTACAAAAAGAAATAAATAAACAATAATTACAAATTCATAACTAACAAGCCCACCAAAGTTGTGAATTAAGTTTTGGCCCAATAAAAAGAAGAGACATTGAAAACAGGAGAAAACAAAACAGAAATCTACTTCCACAGGCAAGGTAGCAACTTACAACCCAAGAAGATTAGATTTAGCAGGTATGGAATTAAAAACATGTAGTGTATGTCTCAAACTTAAAAGTTAATCACATCGCAAAGGTGAATTCTAAATCATATTAGATTAGACAAAAATCAACAAGGGGAACAAAAAGCTATAAATTCCATTCAACCAAACATGAAGCATACAACCAGCATCGTAATAAAGACAAATCAAATGCCAAAATGAAAACCCTAGATTCACATTTTACCTCCATAGTCCTTGTACTCAGGATCAACATAAGAATCAGGAAGAACAAACAGAACACCGGGTAAACCTGCAATGCCAACAACACAACATACCACAAATTCCTAATATTGATGGGTCTAGAAAATCTCATAGAAAGAGAAATGAAAGAAACTATATTATACCTTCGAGCTTGTTGGAAGTCTCCTCATCAATCTCACAACCGAATCCGAAATAACGCTCACAGGAAACATTATAAATCTTCTTCTTCGCCTCTTCTTCACTGCACATTTCATCGAACAAATCCAACCAACCAAAAAAGATAACTTTTCACAACACCAGAACATTGGCATCATAAAAAGTTCAAAAATTTTGAAGAATAATCAATCAATCAATCAATCCCTAAAAACATCTAGAAATGACAAGAACTAGAAGATTTGGGGAAAGCAAGTCTTCACCTTCCGACCACCTTCGCAAGCGTTTCAACGTAGCAATCGATCATCTGCTGCTTGGTGGCGCCCTCGCCGCCAGGCTTGTCCATGACGATGAGCCAGTGCTCGTAGTCGCAGCCGGGGAAGAGGGGCTGCATCTCGGTGGGCGGCCGCTCGCCGGAGTTGGGGCCGGAGCGGAGCGGCGAGTAGGCGGAGTCGCCGGGGGTCCTCTGCACCCGGCACCGGACAGCGGTGAGGCGAGTGGCAACGCGTACAGCGTGGGCGAGGAGCGGGGCCTGGCGGCCGGCGGCGCGGGAGAAGCCGCCGGCTGCGGAGGCGGAGAGGGAGAGGGAGCGGGCGGGGTGGCCAAGGGGGAGGACGAGGAGGCGGCGGACAACCGGAGTGCGGCCGGCGACGGCGGTGGCGATGGTGCGCGCGACGGTGGCCATGGCGAGGATAAGGGTTTGGGGGGGGAGGATGAGGGTTTTAGGGTATTGGAAGGGGGTGGATGACGATGGCATTTATTGGGGGATATTTATTGTGGCGTTCCTCCAAAAAATCTACTAGTTTATTTTTTAAAACAAATCTATTGATTTTATTTATTTTCTTTTAAAAATTTTAAAATAATAATTACTTGTATATAACGCCACTCCTAATTTTTGATTTAAGACCTAACGTGATTTATAAGGTCTGAAAAAATTGCACGGTCAATATACTAATTTTAATTTAATGATACTTTATTATTTCCCTGCATTAACCCATCTTCGACCACAAAAAATTTATCAAATTTTTAAATAACTTATACCTTTAAAATTACATACACATTATAGTTAGGCTTTAAATTACTTTTACAAGTATTGAAAAAATAAAGGATAAAGTGTGAAAGGGTAGATTAGAGACAATAATTTAAAGAAATATGATTTTTGAGTTATATGATTATTTTAAAATCTATTATTTTTATTTTTTATAAAAATAAAATAAAAATCACTTCCACCACATTCTAATTTAGAGTTCAGGACCCTAACAATTAAAGGTAATAGAAGAGAATTATGTTGATAAGAAAATGACATGACAATTGCAGTAATTCGCAATAAATAACATTACATTATTATTTAAACTATTTCTGTTTTTTTAATTCTTAAAATAGATATCTATATTTTAAAACAAATTAGGACGAATTAATTGGGTAATTTAGACTTGACAACTTGCATAATTGTTATGGTTGATGATGCAGGAGCAAAGCTTGTCATCCAACGATTGGTTAAAGATGTATCGCATCTTTGCCTGATGCATATATTACAAAACAATTTGTAATAATTAAAGAGCTTTTATGGGGGGAGAGAGATAATTTTTTAATATTACCTGTTAGTGGAAAAATTAAGTTAAATTACCAAAAAAGGGAAAGTACAAATGGTCTAAACCACGTTCAATTAAAGATTAAAATAAATTTAATTAAATTTAAAAAAATTTAGTGGCAGTGGCCACCCTTAGTCTTATAGCCGGGATCAGGCAAACCTTGGCTTGGATGGCCTGGTGCCAGCTATCCAAGGCCTCGCTGACTGCCAAAGGCTTGTGCGGTATTGTTGCCAGCGGCTATATGTTTTTTTATTTTGCGGCTCAACCGTTGTCAGCATTTTAATTTTTTTAATAATATATGTTTGTGCACGTTTTCAAGCGCTTTTTCGGCGAAGGAATGCCGAACTATATCGGTGTTGATGGAGTTTTGAAGAGATAAAGGTTCCCTAAAGCTCAATGATTTAGAGACAATCAAATAAGTTAACAACATAAACTCACAAAGTTAGTAAGTGGGAGATAGTAACCTGACAATGTAACAACCCGGCTAGGCTTACGTATGAACAAAACTGAAATGCTATTGGCGACTGAACCATTTGCTAATTTATAGTCAAGTCAACTTAAAATACCCTAAGCATCTGAAGATGGTAATGTAAGTATTCTATGTATGAATGAGATGTTTAAGTTCTAATATTGTTCTAGATAAGTGCTATGATATATCATTTATATTCAAAATAAGCAAACTTGTTAACAGTTTGAAAAATAAAGATTTTTAAAACAAAATAGACAAAGTCTTTCCTAAAAGTGTAATATAGATCACCCTCTTAACAACAAACAATATATATATATATAATGATAAAAACATAAAACATTTCTAAAACACAGTATTTTCTACACCACATTCACATCATACTCATTTTATTCTTCTGAGTCGGATCTGAACTCCATTGCTCAGCTAGTTTAGTTTTATCCACAATAATAATCACATGCAAAACATTTCACAATTTTCTCACAACATTCATGCAATAAAACATTCTAGCATATATGTAACACCCCAAATCCGGTTCACACTCGTGAACCGAACCGGCATGTTACAGGCCCCGGTTAGGTCGGCTAACCCGAACCTAACTCGTGCGGATCCAATCTCGGCGTCTTAAGATGAAGATCCAACTTGCTATATGTATGTATAAATGCATAAAACCCTAACATGATACTACATGGATGACATGCAACCAATTTTCACATCATTACAATTACGATAAAAATTCTGAAATAAAACAGACAAGGTCTCCCCTAAAAGTGCAATTATGGGCCCACCCTGTCAAAATATATATATATATATATATATATATATATACACACATGCATCCATGATTTCATTCACACAAAATCTAACATATTATGAATTCATTCTGAAGCTGGGGTTTCAACCCACCACGCTTCCGCTGCGCATCTCTGATCATGTTCACATTCTATCATGTCTCATGCATTTGAACATGTCATTCACAATATAATAACATAATAACACAATATTAAACATTCAGAAATCTAACATGTGTGTGTGTACAAGACCTCATTGCTCCTCCGTCCAAGCTGGCTCCTCCAACTCGTGATTATTACCTACATATAGTATAAAAACACGTCAGTAACAAGTGTTACTGGTCCAGAAAATAAAATAACTATAACAAGCTGGCTATGAGAGCAAACTCTCATATGAAAGAAAACATCATATACTCCACGTGAACACTCTGAAGGGCACTACTGAGGAGCCACTGGGCTGCAGACCCGGTAGCATCCCAAACTTACTGATCTGCTGCTGGTACTGTGCCACTCTCGGCACTTCTTTTTCAGTACTTCTCGTGAAACTTTATCCTAAGCCCTCTCCTTACCTCCATATTTCTCCTGGCCTTGAGCACGAAGGCCGAGTACTCTCAGGCAGTCGCCTTTAGTACCCTTTGAACCACAAGTCCGGACATGCGCTGTACTAAACAGTACCCGTAAACCTCCACGTTCTCCGGGTGTGAGGAACTCAAACGCGGAGTTGTCAGGATCCCTCGGGAATGGAACAGTCCGCTGGCACTAATCCAGAGCCCGCTTTGACTGTCACGGCATCCTCTGCATGGTACGTGCAGTCGATTTCTCCATCTCTCGTCTCACTGAAAATGCGAAAACTACATATATATAGGGTTGGGTAGGGATTTATATAATAGGCCCGAAGGCAACTTGTGGTGGATCTTGTTTTCGAAATCATCCTCGAGGGATCTCATCCTCGAGGGGTTATTAATCCGGAAATCTGTTCGGTTAGATGGCCCGAGTTAAGTGGGATCCAATAAAACGCCACTTAACCCGTCCTGCAAATGATAAGATAAACATACAATAGAAAGACGTAAAACAGAGTCGAGTCCTAAACGGACCTGGTAGAAGCTCCAAGCGTGTCATCGCGCCTAGGCGGCGAGCTCCTACTCCGTACCTACACATCAAAACTAAATACTAACGCCCGCTAACTAAATGATGCATCAAACTCAATAAACATCACACAATACGAATAACATCCATCAACAGTCAAGTAATCATAAATATGAAAATAATTCTAACTCATCCTATTCATACCAATTTTATTACTGTTTTTCTAAGTTACGTCATACTCGATTATCATGCTCAGATTTATCTTACCTCATTAGATCACTTATCCTTCATTCACTATCAATCACATCATGCAACTCATCACTTCATCCATCATTAGACATTCATCATGATCAACTAACTCAATTCTAGCATGCTATGCTAACAATCATCATCAATTTTAAATAACTCAATCGGAGGTAATTATACCTCACGTCAGTCGGCAATCGGCGACGGCTAGGGTTCCGTCGCGTGTCTCGGAGCTCAAATTCGGCGCTCATCGGCATCCGACAGCTCGATCGGGCTCGACTGGGTGAGCCCCACGGAAGATCCGGTGAATTCCAGCGAATTCCAGAAATTTCGACGGTTTCCAGCGGTTTTCGGCAGCTTCCGGCGGTTTTCCGGCAGCTTCCGGTGGTTTTCCGGCGACAATTGCCGGCGGCGTCTACTGGCCGGAAAGTGGTCGTGTTGGGTACCCTTGGAACCGGCTCGGCGAGCCCGACTCATCTACGAGGTCGACGTGGCCAATGGAGGTGGCGGCTCGCCGAAAAATGCATAAAACAGAGGCCGGCGGCGATGGGTGGCTAGATCCGGCCGGCCACGGGCGGCGATGGCCTCCGTTCCGGTCGGGGAAGGTCGCTGGAGGGCTGAGGGTGCTGAGGCGACCGACCGATCGCGGCGGCGTTGGTCGCCGGCGGCGGAATCGGCGACGGAAGCGCAACGCGGGCACGGCGTCGCGGCGTGGCTTCCTCGCGTCGCGGCGGCCCGATGGGGGCCGGGCCTGGTCGGGGCAGCACGGCGACGTCGTCGCCGGGCTAGGCGGCGACGATCGGCGGCCGGGCGGCGTCGACGGCGGCGGCGGCGACGTGCACAGGGGCGGCGTCGGAGGGTTTGGGGAAGAAGATGTCGGGAGTGGAGAGAATAGCTGGGTGGCAAATTCGTAAATAAGACTTGACTCGTCTCCGGCTCGAGTCAAGTATAATAACTAAGTCGTATTAAATCCTAAAAAAATTCATAAAAATCGGGAAAAATCCCGTAAAATCAAACAAACACCAAAAATCATAATGATATGCTCTAGAACTATCAACCCACCCAAACTGCCCGTAACGCATCCTAACGCAGTAAACGGCCTAAAACTAATTCTACGATCCATTATATATCATAATAAAAAAAATGAACTGCATACTCTCATATATTCTGATAACTCATTCTTTTCTGCTGTGTTCATGACGTTATCATCATATACTTGGGTACACATGACCCTCATGGCTCATACACGAGACCGGCGTCGGCTCAGTACACGTGTTCTGAAACTGACTCGACTCGAAAATAACGGTCGAACCGACCGGTTCTGAATATAAAACCCTGACTCGAATCGTGGGTTTTACAATCTTCCCTCCTTATAAAAATTTCGTCCTCGAAATTTTAACTCAAGGAGGTTCTGCTGAACTACTACCTGGAAGCTAGGATACACATCAGTTGTATCCTCTACTGCTTCGATAGTCATGTACATCCTCACTACTGTAGCTGGCGCCATCATGGCGGGTTCTGCTTAGTGATGCTGTCAATATCAAACATTCTGTTTCTAAGCTGTCTGTGCCTGTTCTGACATGACCATCATCCTTCTCTTCTGTTCTGATCCCTACTGCTAACTCGGCGGAAAAACCCTAGGTCACCCCTAAGGGCCTATTGGGTTGGTCAAGCAGATACTCTAGAGTATCGCAAGGTTCTAATCTGAGCTATGTCTGGGAAAACTACGTCGAGGGTAAGACCTACCTGCTAGCATCTACCCATGTCCCTCTAATCCTCATCTATGTGAAAAGTCACCTACATGTACTCTCAGGAAACTCAATCCTAAGTCCTACAACCATCCTAAGGTGTGCTATGAGTCTCCTGTTAGGTACGAGTGTATAGGCTAATGAGCTGCATGGCTCACTGTCGCCAGTCTAGATCCAACTCTCAAGTGTCCTTGTATAAGGAACTGGACCGCTCACTGGGTCCTAGTTGACTCGGTCCTGAGTCAAATATCTCACTCTGTTCTATAAGAGAACAAGGATAGCTGCTATGACTCTACTGCATACTATGGCTCAGGTGACTATCTATACAACCACTAACTACTACTGAAGGGAGGCGAGAACACCTGTACATACACAGCGTGTCTCAAGGAGTATGATGACATACTCTGCATGGGACTGTGGAGTCTGCATCTGGTCTGTGGCATGTGCTCTGTGCTCTGGTCAATGTATACTCATCTCAATCCTCTGGATAAACTGATGGTAGAACTGATACATACAAAGGGGTGAGTGGAAATCCTCAAGTGAAAACTCCACTCTGTCTGACATCTCTAGGTTATAGGAAGGGAGGCTGAATCTAGTGGAAATCAAGTCACACTGCTCAAGAACTCTCAATAGGGGACATCTCATCCTCACATGTGGTATCTGGTGCAAGGTAAACAGGGAACTCCACTAGGCCAAGAAAAACCTGCTACATAGGTATGTCACTCTGATCTGTGGTGAGGTCAAGGTGTCATGCAAGTGGTAGGGGAGATGAAATCCCTATGTAGCGTACTGGGTGGCCAAAATATCGGTAGGTCTATGGACTTGTCTCTAAGATCACCATAATTCACTATGCCACAGGTGATCAGGCTGTGGAACAGTCAATCAATGACGAATCTCAGAAACGGCTCCTAAGTGGCTCTAGTTTAATCAGCTAACAGTAGGCACGTGTTTCTCGATACTGTACTAGTCACGCACTTCTAAACGGGCGGGGTTCAAACGACCCAAAGAACCACTGTCTCCCCTCAAGTCTACGGGGACTCATAATGAGGTTTGACACGTGTCTCGTCCGCTCTTCAGTGGTGTGTGACCTGCCGTCCCGTACCGATTTGTAGTACTAATCTTGACTCACATGACTACTACCACTGTGGTAGACTCTCAAGCAAGGCTATCAATGAAGATGAGCATACATTGATATCACTCTGTCTGGTCAGCATGGTCTGTGCTGTCTGAAGTCTCTGTCTACATCGCTCCCCTGCTGGGGTGAAAATCCTCATCAGAAGGTCGGTCTGCAACATCTACCTACACTGTAAGCCCTAATTAGTACCCTGAAGGTACTTCTATACTCAGGGCAAGGCTCAATCCTATGTCTCAAGGTGAGAACCTAATCGTGCTGGCGAAACACAAGGGAATCACTATCCTTCTGAAAAACCTTTCCTCACTAACCCTCTATCTATGCCCAATACTCTATATAAGTCAAATTCCTATCACTGGTTGGCCCATCACTAAATGGGTTCAACAGCGTGTGACCGTCTACTAACCATCTGATCTATGTATGCTGGTTGTAGCTCATGGATGTACTAGCATGCAATCTGCACAGTCTGATCATTGTGACCGTCCCATCTGGAGGTCATGCTATCATGTTCCCTGATTCTGTCCATGCGCATCCTTATGAGACTGTCACTAACAGTGCCTGATGGGGTTATCTTGCAATATACATTTGACCCAAGGGTGTCAGGTCAAAACAATGATTGCAAGAGAGCTGTGAAGTCGGATCCTATGCTATCTCATCCAAATAACCTCAGTTTTCCTAACTCTTCTTTGTTCTGCTAATTTCCATTGTAGCTATGTCTTGTTCCTCAAGTTTTGGCCCTACTAAGCTCTAACTAATCTACTCGGTCGGCGGATGAGCAATACACGGACGGCGGTAGTGCATCTTCGGTCGGTGGTAGTGCATCTCGGACGGCGGTTGTGCACCTCGGCGATGGTTGTGTGACTCAGTCGGCGGTCGTGCAACTCGGTCGGCGGTTGTGCAATTCGGTCGGTGGTTGTGCAATTCGGTCGGCGGTTGTGCAACTCGATCGGCGGTTGTGCAACTCGGTCGGCGGTTGTGCACTCGATCGGTGGTTGTGCAACTCCGTCGGCAACAGTGCTACCTAAGTGCTAAAAATCTGATCTTGGACGTATGCATCGTAAATCCACTATCTTCTCTGACATGTCTTCCTCCATTTGTATGTCTCCCTAGACGTGGTTGCTAACAACTCTGCTTAGGTTGTCCAATCATGCGTGTCTGATCCGGAGGGGTTTGGATCATGGTGCTGACACATATGATGGTAAACCTATGCCGGACCCACTCTAATCTCCTAAAATCTGAGTGGCTGCTTCCATTAGTGTTGACTGGCCCTCACACGGCAATCACTGGTCTGGTACCTTATCTCTGGTAGAATCTGGTCAAATAACTAATCTCACAGGCAATGGTAGTCCTGATCTTTTCCTTGTCATATCGAGACCTATGTCTGGCAAAAGGAAGTCAAAACTTCTGCCCATAGGTCATAAACTAGTGGAAGAGGAGGATGCGGTGAAGTGCTAATCAAACTGTCGATCCACCACACTACTCATCCTCATTCATCACTATCTCCTGGAAGTGGCTCATCTCATGTGCCAACTAACTTGCTAATATCTCTATACTTCAAGCTCCTTATTATTACCCCTTTTCTTTTTAACTCATTCCTATCATGTACACCATGTCCCATGGAAACAGGACTAATGTGGTGACATGCAAGACACTAACATCTGGTCAATCATCTAATTCACTTATGCGATGGACAGAACTAGTGGGTCTCTAAGCCCATCAAGACAATCTTGTCAGATTCCTGCTCACATCTGCTAACGTCCAAATCTGGTATAAGATAAGACTTTATACCCATTATACCTCTGCTAGCACTACAATATTCCTTGCTCACATCTAACTGACAAACAGTCTGATATCACTATAACAATCCATAAAAATGACTTGCCAGCTCAACTAAGGCCAATTCCACATATTTCTGATCAAGTCTTGAATACACTGTTATCCAAACAACTTATGAAGAAAATCTGCATGTAAAGAAAATATACGAAAACATACCTGCCAGCTGGACTCGGAGCAGTCTTTGCACACACATCACCTATAAAAGTATCATACATCTTAATCGGCCGAGAGTGGCTCTGATACCAATTCTGTAACACCCCAAATCCGGTTCACACTCGTGAACCGAACCGGCATGTTACAGGCCCCGGTTAGGTCGGCTAACCCGAACCTAACTCGTGCGGATCCAATCTCGGCGTCTTAAGATGAAGATCCAACTTGCTATATGTATGTATGAATGCATAAAACCCTAACAGGATACTACATGGATGACATGCAACCAATTTTCACACCAACACAATTACGATCAAAATTAGTAAAAATTCTGAAATAAAAGGGACAGAGTCTCCCCTAAAAGTGCAATTAGGGGCCCACCCTGTCAAAATCATATATATACAAATATATATACACATAGCATACATATAGCATTCACACAGACTTCTAATCATACTATATTCATCATTCTCTGAAGCTTTGGGTCCTCAACCCATCACACTTTTGCTGCGCTATCTCTGATCATTTCATTTCATGTCATTGTCATGCCTCAAACATTTAATCATAGCATGTTTATAAAATAACATCATAAACAAAACATTAAACATTCAATCACCCAATATGTGTGTGCAGAAGACCTTATTGCTCCTCCGTCCAAGCTGGCTCCTCCATCTCGTGCTTATCACCTACATATAGTATAAGAAAAACGTCAGTAACAAGTGTTACTGGTCCGGAAAATAAAATAACTATAACAAACTGGCTATGAGAGCAAACTCTCATATGAAAGAAAACATCATATACTCCACGTGAACACTCTGAAGGGCACTACTGAGGAGCCACTGGGCTGCAGACCCGGTAGCATCCCGAACTTACTGATCTGCTGCTGGTACTGTGCCGCTCTCGGCACTTCTTTTTCAGTACTTCTCGTGAAACTTTATCCTAAGCCCTCTCCTTACCTCCATATTTCTCCTGGCCTTGAGCACGAAGGCCGAGTACTCTCAGGCAGTCGCCTTTAGTACCCTTTGAACCACAAGTCCGGACATGCGCTGTACTAAACAGTACCCGTAAACCTCCACGTTCTCCGGGTGTGAGGAACTCAAACGCGGAGTTGTCAGGATCCCTCGGGAATGGAACAGTCCGCTGGCACTAATCCAGAGCCCGCTTTGACTGTCACGGCATCCTCTGCATGGTACGTGCAGTCGATTTCTCCATCTCTCGTCTCACTGAAAACGCGAAAACTACATATATATAGGGCTTGGGTAGGGATTTATATAATAGGCCCGAAGGCAACTTGTGGTGGATCTTGTTTTCGAAATCAACCTCGAGGGATCTCATCCTCGAGGGGTTATTAATCCGGAAAATGTTCGGTTAAATGGCCCGAGTTAAGTGGGATCCGATAAAACGCCACTTAACCCGTCCTGCAGACAATAAATCAAACATACAATAGAAAGATCATAAAATCAGAGACGAGTCCTAAACGGACCTGGTAGAAGCTCCAAGCGTGTCATCGCGCCTAGGCGGCGAGCTCCTACTCCGTACCTACACATCAAAACTAAATACTAACGCCCGCTAACTAAATGATGCATCAAACTCGACATGAACATCACATCACAATACAAACATCATCCATCAACAATCAAATAATCATAAATGTAAAAA
Source organism: Piper betle (assembly GCA_033002965.1). Classification (NCBI taxonomy): domain Eukaryota; kingdom Viridiplantae; phylum Streptophyta; class Magnoliopsida; order Piperales; family Piperaceae; genus Piper; species Piper betle. Next base: position 26,717 of record JAURVB010004379.1, read on the forward strand.
TAATTCTAACTCATCCTATTCATACCAATTTTATTATGTTTCTCTAAGTTACGTCGTACTCGATTATCATGCTCAGATTTACTCTACCTCATTAGATCACTTACCCTTCATTCACTATTAATCACATCATGCACATCTTTACTTCATTCATAATCATAACATTCATCATGATAACTAATCAATTCTAGCATGCTATGCTAACAATCATCATCAATTTTAAATAACTCAATCGGAGGTAATTATACCTCACGTCAGTCGGCAATCGGCGACGGCTAGGGTTCCGTCGCGTGTCTCGGAGCTCAAATTCGGCGCTCATCGGCGTCCGAAGCTCGATCGGGCTCGACTGGGTGAGCCCCGCGGAAGATCCGGTGAATTCCAGCGAATTCCAGATTTTCCGGCGGTTTTCCGGCAGCTTCGGTGGTTTTCCGGCAGCTTCCGGCGGTTTTCCGGCGACAATCGCCGGCGGCGTCTACTGGCCGGAAAGTGGTCGTGTTGGGTACCCTCGGAACCGGCTCGGCGAGCCCGACTCATCTACGAGGTCGACGCGGCCAACGGAGGTGGCGGCTCGCCGGAAAATGGCATAAAACAGAGGCCGGCGGCGATGGGTGGCTAGATCCGGCCGGCCACGGCGGCGATGGCCTCCGTTCCGGTCAGGGAAGGTCGCTGGAGGGTCTGAGGGTGCTGAGGCGACCACCTGATCGTGGCGGCGATGGTCGCCGGCGGCGGAATCGGTGACGCGACGCGAAACGCAGCCGCGGCGCTAGGCGTGGCGATTCCTCGCGTCGCGGCGGCCCGGTGGCGGCCGGGCTTGGTCGGGGCGGCACGGCGACGTCGTGGCGGAGCTAGGCGGCGACGATCGGCGGCCGGGCGGCGCCGACAGCGGTGGCGGCGACGCGCGCACAGGGCGGCGGCGGCTAGGGTTTGGGCGTGGGGAAGAAAAGGTCGGGGGTGGAGAAGAATGGTTGGGTGGCAAACTCGTAAATAAGACTTGACTCGTCTCCGGCTCGAGTCAAGTATAATAACTAAGTCGTATTAAATCCTAAAAAAATCCATAAAAATCGGAAAAATCCCGTAAAATCAAACAAACACCAAAAAAATCATAATGATATGCTCTAGAACTATCAACCCACCCAAACTGCCCGTAACGCGTCCTAACGCGGTAAACGGCCTAAAACTAATTCTACGATCCATTATATATCATAATAATAAAAAATGAACTGGCATACTCTCATATATTCTGATAACTCATTCTGTTCTGCTGTGTTCATGACGTTATCATCATATACTTGGGTACGCATGACCCTCATAGCTCATACACGCGACCGGCGTCGGCTTGGTACACGTGTCCTGAAACTGACTCAACTCGAAAAATAACGGTCGAACCGACCGGTTCTGAATATAAAACCCTAACTCGAATCGTGGGTTTTACAATATATATCCATAGCTATTAACAATAGTTCATCATACCCTATTTTTCATTCCATCTTGGCAAGTACATGTGTTCAAGTTGTATTGTTGCTCCTCCGCGGTCTCAACAGCGCTTAGTCATTTAGGTTTTTACCTACATATATAATACAAAAAAGTTAGTAAAGAGTGTTACTAGTCCAAAAATAACTAATAATCAAACTAACACATGAGAGATGTCTCTCATGTTAAATAAAATCCATTATATATTTTTCTACATTATATCACTCATAAGGGCACTAATCAAGAGCCGTAAGTCTTAGCTTGAACAATGTTACATTCTGACTCATCACATGCCTTGACATTTTCAAACGTTGCCACACTAGGGAAAATGAATTATCCTAAAACCCTCTACATCATGTATATAACTCTTGGCCTTGAGCACAAAGGTCGACTATTCTCGAGCAGGCGCCTTCGGTATCTTTTGAATCCACAAGTTTAAACATGCGCTACATTACAATACCCATCATTTTCCACACTTTTTTTGGTTTGAGGAACTCAAAATGTGGGGTTGTTAGGATCCCTTGGGAGTAGAATAACCTACTCACCAATCCAGAGCCCGCTTTGACTGGAACGTGCAACCACTTGCGGTGCATGCGAGTCGATTTTTCCCTTATCTCACATCTTACTGAAAAATCGTGAAAACTATTCATACATAGGCCTGGGTAGTGTTTATAATATAATAGGCCCGAAGGCACGAAATTTTCTAAAACAAACTTAAAGGATCTCATCCTAAGGGTTATTAATCTGAAAATTCGTATGACTAAATGACCTGTGTGGAGTGGGATACGATAAATCTACCACTCAATACGTCTACTTACCTGACAAATCAAATCACAATAGAATGAGAGCGTAAATCCAAGATTGAGTCCTAAATGGACTCGTAAAAATTCCAATCGTATCTATGCACCTAATTGGCAAACTCCTGCTCTACACCTACACAAATCTAAAAGTTAACACTCACTATCTGAATGATGCATTCACACATCCTAAATAACACACTCATTAGCCCTATTCACATCAATTCACATCCTGATTATCTAAATTACTATACATTTAATTAGAAACTAATACTTAAATTACTTGATTAGTTCATTATCATTTATTTCATATCATTCAAATCATGCAAATTCATTTTATTTATAATCAAAATATTTTATCATGTTAATCAATCAAATCCTAACATGCTATATTAATGATTACCAATTTTAAATAGTTAAGTCAGAGTTAATCATATCTCACATCATTGGCAATTGGAGATGATTAGGTTTTGTCGCGAATGAATTTGGCGAAAATTTGGCAAATTCTAGTAAATCAGGGTTTTTGCGCTTTTTGGTGGCTTTCCTGCGATGTGGTCGGGGCTATGGGTTGGCACCGGTTTAGCAAGCTTGACACAACCACAATGGAAGTAAGGGCAGGGCGATGGTGGCAGCAACGGTCGCTAGTGAAGGCCTTGGGTCAGTCAGGGACGCCCGAGCTTACTTGATCAACCTTGGGCCCGTCTTGGCGGCGGCGTATGGTGGGGGAAGGAGTTGTTTGGGTTGATAGGGCAGTGACAATGACACAACAACGACAGAGCAGCACAGCAGGCAGCAAAGTTGGCATCTGGAGTGCATTGCATTTTGACAGCTTCATCATCTCGTGGAGGTCGGGCGGCGGGAGAGATTGTGGTAGACAGCTTGGTGGAACTCCAACGGAGGTTAGCCGCATTGATTGGTGGCAGTGTGGCGGCCGGAGGTGGAGTTAGTGGCGATGTGGGGCAGCGATCAGGGAGAGAGGGGAAAAGTTCGTGAGGGTGTTTTGGGTGGCAATTTTATAAATAAAAATTGACTTGATTCAACATGAGTAAAAAATAATAACTAATTCTTAATAAATTCTAAAAAAAATCCAAAAAAATATGAAAAAATACCATAAAATATAATGCACTCCTTAACATCAAAATGACATATTCTATAATTAATAATCCACCTAAATTAGTATATAATCTATCTTAATACGTTATTTAACCTAAAAATAATTATATGATTAAATATATAAAAAAATACTCTGATAATTTATTTCTCATTATTTTTTTAATATTATTATTATATATTTAAGTACATTTGACTCTCATCGTTTATAATATATAGTTAGCCTAAGCCCGGCACGTATCATGAAATTGTTTTGAGTCAGGGATTTTAAAAACAATCCACTAATTTGCAAAGAATTACAAAAGTTGTCATTTTCAACTTGCACGTCATTTTGACAACAAGCTCTTGTACGAAATTGCAGAAAAAGTACAAAGTTTGAGCCTTTTGACGGAGCTTTTCAGAATTGGTGGACGCCTCAAAGCGTCGGTTTAAACCTTCAAATCTTCAAATATAAAGTCTTAAAGCCTTGGAGATGGAGATTGAGCAGGAGCCAACGAGTACACCAGAGCTTAGAGGCCTCCAATCTTTTAGAAAAATCCCTCCGCTTTCCATAATTCTCCTCCTATTTATACACTTTGGGATTAGAGATTTTTTTCACAATTTTCTCCCCAAATGGCGACTAGACCCGACGAGTCCGGATCCAGGGCGTCAGAGCAAGGGTAGCCAACTGGCCACCCTTCAAATTACAAAAAAAAAATTCTAAGTAAGGGTAGTTTACACAATTCTAATTTTTTTCTCTTTTTGGTAATCAAAAATTTCTGAAAAATTATCACCTCTCGTGAAGTCAGGTACTCCTGAATCTTGACGACATGCATGCTTCCACACTTATACCGCTGTTGGGTCGGCTTCGGCAAGTTTATCCATAGGGCATACACCATAGCCCTAACGTCACAATCAACCAGTTTGAGGGAAGAGATTGTACACTTAGAATTGATAATAATGTATTTATAGTGGAGAAAAGTTAGTCTCAATTCAATAATGGCTCACAATAAGTGGGTAATATGGGTATATATAGTTTTGAGGGATCTGGCCTTGGCGTGCTAATACAATTAGACAATGGAGAATCACACGAGATGACTCTATATAACATCGATTATAACCAAAAACCGTACTTTATTACTGCATAAGTACAGTGAGGAGTCATCCTTGCTCCTACCCACACAAGGTAATATCGAATCCTGAAGTCTTCGTTGACTTCACAATTCGTTTTTCCATATGCAAAAACAACGACGTAATAAGCACGCCCAAGTCAAGTCTCTAGATGTATATTTTTCTCGTCTTTTTCTGAACACTACACAAAGTGGGAAAGTTGTGAATACTGAACATTTTTTCCGAGTTCCACACTGCCAACTTTATTAATGCATAGAAGAAGAATTTGATGATGCCCCTCCAAAGTCTGCCTATTGGACCTATCGCAGCTGCCATCATTGACTCCATCAAAGCGTACACGTGTATCAATCCAGACGAAGCGTGGACAATCAAAGATTTGGACATGCATGGAGCAACATCGGGTCGAGTTCCTACCAAAACTGTCCATTTCGATGTATTGGATTCCGTAGTTTTTCTTCGTACGATCAACATCAAGACATCGGTTCGCAAAGCGTAAGTAGCTTCATTCAAATAGTAATTCGCACAATTTCATGATAGAAATTTTTGCGTACAATGTGTAAAGGATTATTGGATTAGAATACTTCGTTCTGTCTACCTGTCTATGGACTTACCTCACCAACGTTGAGTTCTGACTTTAAGATAACGCATAACAGACTCCAAGCTGCCTGCCATGTCTTGAAACCCTACCACATAAAACTAGAAAACAAGATAAAAAGCGTTGAATTTAATCAACCTACATGTATATTTATGAATGGAAGAAATTTTGGATATGAGTGTGAAAGAGTGCTTAACTCGCAAGGTCTAATAACTTGGACTTCCATCATTTTTTGAGGACAAAGCTGAGCTGATAAAGGAGATGTGAACGCGATTTGAAAAGCTGTGAAGAAAGTTTTAACGCGGCAATGTCTACACCCTTATTATCAAGTTGACCGAACCAACTCCCATCTCCACGCTACATAATCCTATCATATACCCAACCGCACTCTCCAAGAGATGGCAAAAGATTGCAAGACTTTGATCAGAATGAGTCCACCCAAGAATGGTCATCTTCCTCTTCTGCTCCCTGTTCTCTTGCTGTTTCTCTTGCCTCTCCCGCCAACGGTATACTCGACAATCAGAGACGAAGCTCAAGCTCTATTGCAGTGGAGAGATTCCCTTGACAACGCCACCGCAATCTCAACATGGACTCTCAACACCACCACCCAAGCCTGCAATTGGACTGGCATCACCTGCAACCGAGCTCGATCACAGATAAACCAGATTAATCTTCCCTCATTAGACCTCGAAGGCACACTCGACGCTTTGCACTTCCTCTCCATGCCCAGTCTCAACCGGATCAATCTGAGTGTGAACTATCTTTTTGGTACCATCCCATCCACCATTGGCAACCTCACCCTCCTCACCCACCTCGATCTCTCCGGCAACAACCTCAATGGCACGGTTCCCCCCAGCTTGGGCAGCCTCTCCAACCTCCGGCAGCTCCTCATCTACAACAATGTCTTAACTGGGCAGCTCCCTTCCGAGCTCCTCTTCCTCCCCAGAGTCGAGTACTTTGATGCTAGCTCCAACTTCCTGACTTCCCCAGCTTCAAACACCTCGCACATGCCCCTCCTCACGCACCTCTCCCTTAACTTCAACGAAATGAGATCAGAGCTCCCACTGTTCATCCGCAACTGCACAAACCTCACATACCTCGACCTCTCCATCAACCATTTGCAGGGGCCTATCCCAGATTGGATTGCCGCCTTGACCAATCTGCAGACGCTCCAACTTTACGAGAACCCGTTTGGAGGAGCCATTCCTCCTGCAATAGGCAGGCTCAGATCACTCACAAGGCTGGACCTTCACCAAGCAAATCTGAACTCCTCCATTCCCTCCGAGCTCGGCCTCTGCACCAATCTCACCTTCATCAACCTCTCAGACAACAGGCTAACTGGGGAGCTGCCCCGGTCGCTCTCCAATTGGGAAGCGATATCAGAGCTGGGCATGTCGGGAAATCTGCTCACCGGTGAGATTCCAACCTCGCTCACCAACTGGACAAACCTCATCTCCCTCCAACTCCACAATAACAGTTTCACCGGCAGCATTCCGACCCAGTTAAGGATATTGAAGGACCTCAAAATTCTGTACCTCTACCAGAATCAACTCTCCGGTACCATACCGGTGGACATTGGGGAGTTGGAAAACCTCGAGGAGCTAGACCTGTCCATCAACCGGCTCACTGGTTCAATCCCTTCAACACTGGGCAGCCTCAACAACCTCACCGTCCTCAACCTCTTCTCCAACAACCTCACCGGCGCCGTCCCGCCGGCGATCGGGAACATGAAGTCATTATCCCTTCTGGACCTGAACACCAACAAGTTGGAGGGGAGCTTCCGACGACCATTTCACAGCTGGAAAGCCTGCAACTCATCTACCTCTACAACAACAACTTCTCCGGCGCCATCCCGGTCGATTTCGGCAAGAACATGCCCCTCCTCACCAACGTCAGCTTCAGCAACAATAGCTTCACCGGCGAGCTGCCGCCGCAAATCTGCGACAGCCAGCAGCTAGTATACCTCACAGCGAACGGGAACAACTTCACAGGGCCTCTCCCCAGGTGCTTGAAGAACTCCACCCACCTGGTCCGGGTGAGAATGGAGAGCAACCGCTTCACCGGGGACCTCTCCCAAGCATTCGGTGTTCACCCGAACCTCACCTACATCGACCTCTCCCGCAACCTGCTTTCGGGCGAGCTCTCACCGGAGTGGGGAGAGTGCCGAAACCTCTCATTCTTCCGCATTGCGGAGAACCAAATCACGGGAAGAATACCCGGCGAGTTCTCCCAGCTCAACAATCTGGAAGATCTGAGCTTAGCATCGAATCATCTCAACTCCACCATCCCAGAAGAATTGACACAACTTGGCAAGCTGTTCTATCTCAATCTAAGTGGCAACCAGCTATCCGGCGAAATCCCTTCCAAACTTAGCAAGCTGGGCAAGCTCCGAGAACTAGACCTTTCAAACAACCATTTCCATGGGGAGTTGCCGGAATCTATGGGCGACTTTCCGATATTGACGGCACTCAATTTGAGCCACAACAACCTCTCCGGCGGAATCCCACCGGTGATCGGCAATCTGATCACTCTCCAGAGAGTGCTTGACCTGAGCAGCAACGATTTCGCCGGCCACATCCCTTCGAACCTCGCGAAGCTCAACCGGTTGGAGCGGTTGAACCTCTCCAACAACCACCTCACCGGCGGCATCCCCCTTCCCTCTCGGACATGTTTAGCCTCCAATCCGTCGACGTCGCCAACAACAACCTCACCGGCCCCATCCCCGCCGCCGCCGCCTTCAACAGCTCCGCCCCCGCAGGCTTCCTCGGCAACCCCGGCCTCTGCTCCGATGCCAACGCCGGCCTTCCCCCTGCTCCACCAACGTGCCAGCCGCCGCCGCCAGCAAATCCCGCCGGCGGGCCATCATCATCGCCGTCGTCGCTGCCGTCGCGGGAGCCGCCGCCCTCGTCGCGCTCGCCACCGCCGCGTTCGTCCTCCTCGCCAGCCGGCGCCGCCCCCGCCGCCGCTCCCCGTCCCCCGCAGCAAACGCGCGGCTGCGGCGGCCAGGTCTATTTGGGACCGGACGCTCAAGTTCACGTTCGCGGACATCGAGTCCGCGACCGACCACTTCCACGACCGTTTCTGTGTCGGCAAGGGAGGGTACGGGTCCGTCTACCGCGCCGAGCTCCCCAGCGGCGGCGTCGTCGCCGTAAAGAGGCTGCCGGCGCCGGCAGACTCGGCCGAATCTCTGGCGGACAACCGTCGGAGCTTCGAGGTGGAAATCCGGACCTTGACCGAGATCCGGCACCGCAACATCGTGAGGCTCCATGGCTACTGCGAGAGGGAGGATAGCATGTACTTGGTGTACGAGTTCCTCGAGAGGGGTAGTTTGGGGAATGTACTATACGGTCCGGACGGGTCCAGCAAGTTCGATTGGGTGGCGCGCGTGAGGGCCGCGCAAGGGCTGGCGCACGCAGTTTCCTACCTCCATCACGATTGCTCGCCGCCGATCGTGCACAGGGACATAACCGTAAATAACGTGCTTGTTGAGGTCGACTTCGAGCCAAAGCTGTCCGACTTTGGGACGGCCCGTTTGTTGTACCCGGAATCCTCAAACTGGACCAACTTTGCCGGGACTCTCGGCTACTCCGCTCCCGGTATGCCTCACGTCCATTATTTTAAATCATCTATTTATATTTTGCTTAGTAATTATTTCATATTATTAATAGTGAGATGATTCATAGGTCATCGAAATCTGAATTGAATACTAATACTTTGAGAAATTAGTGATCATGCATGTCATCACATTTTTAAGGTGGGTTGTCTTTTATGATATGTAAGGATAGGTAGTTCAGATTGCAATATAGCGTAGCACATTAGATGTAGATGACTTAGATCGGTCTTTATTAAAAGATAAAATGGTTGGACTTGAAAGTGGCTCATATCCCCTATAAATATTAGGGCTTTTAAGGTTAACAAAATATCTTTTTGTTATAATAGAGCCACAAATAATGTGAATTTTTAAAGAATCGAAAATTTATTTTATAAAAGAAGATATAGATGAGCTTTCGAGTTTTCAGCTAATCGTTTCGATTTTGAGATGTCATTAGGTGGGAATTGTTAGCAATGGGTACCCAACATTTTAGTCTATGAAATTTTACGAACTATAATGTACTCAAGTAATTGGCCAGTCAAATACCAGACCACTAATTGAGTTGAGAAAGAAACTCTTGGACTCACTTTTCTACCGATTTGTTTATATAATATTTCTTTGTGATCATGAAAGTTAACATTTTGACAAATTACTTTGACAAAATGTGACAGAGCTGGCTTACACGATGAGGGTCAACGAGAAATGTGATGTGTACAGTTATGGAGTGGTGGTGCTGGAGGTGATGATGGGGAGGCACCCAGGAGACGTCCTCACCAGTTTGTCCGCGGCCGACTCCGGCGACGACATACTGTTGAAAGATGTGTTGGACCAGCGGTTGCCGCTGCCGGCGGGGAAGTTGGCGGAGGTGGTGGTGTTCATAGTGCAGCTGGCCTTGGCTTGCACACGCAAGGAGGCGGAGTTACGGCCAATTATGCGTTTTGTTGCTCAAGAGATGTCTGCTCGAGTGCAACCTTACTTGTCCGAGCCTTTGAGTACCATTACCATCAACAAGCTTAGTAATAGCTTTCAGAAATAGCGGAAGTATTCAAGTTATGAGAGGTTTTATATATATATATGATGCCCGTGGATTGTTTGTTCGATGATTTTAGAGTTTGATCTTGGGAAGAGGGGAGAGAAACAGTAGTATAGATTTATGTGCCACTAAGATGTACTTCAGAAATTTAATTGAATGTTATTGTAAAAGGGTCAATTGGTGCACAATCTTGCAATTGAATCTCCATTGATCATTAGGCCAACTTCTTCATGTGCAACTTTTTAAATTAATAGGTTTAGGCTATACCAAAAGGCTTGTCCACTGAGAGAGTTGACCGATACATAATACATAGGATTCACAGCTTACCACTGGAGCCTTTTGCATATTCGGGCTCCATTGTTGTCTGTTTAACACTAATAGAAAAATTGTATTTCAATTACAGATTAGAGCCCTAAGCACGTTTCCAATTATTTTTGCCCTTGAGCTTGAATTTGGGTTGGGCTGGTAGTTTTTTCTTTGTAGTTGGGTTAGCTAATCCATTAAATTGAAAATATGAATTGGGCAAATTTAATTGGTCTAGTTTGGTTCTAAAATATAATTAAAAAATAGACTAATAATATTTTTTGAAAAAAATTAAAATTAAAATTATTTTTTAAAAAAATTTATATATTGAATATTATATTAACCATATTATTCAAAATATTTTTTATTTTAATAAATAAATTTCATTTTATTCTTATAAATTTATATAGTTTAACCCTTTATAAATAATATAATACTTATATATGTGCACTATGAGACGTGACGCAAGTGAATAAGTTGGTTACTATACAAGTAACAAAAACTGGAAAGAAACCTATAGGTATCAATAGAGCATGCGTGGGTAATATTTGAGACGAAATCTCTTCGGGGTTCATCAAAATATCAGTGCAGCCACGCCATTATTTTCAGAAACATGAAGAAATTTACTGAAATTGGGGTTTTTATTGTAAAATTTTTAGACTGACTGGCTACTTATTAAATTTCTCCAATTCAACGAAGTACATATCATTGAACGAATAAAAGATAACTGTATAAAAAATTATTCATTAACCATCGTCCCGAGCATTGTCCCAAGCGTCGAGGAGGTATTTGTCCAGCCCAATTCAAGTCCCTGGATACCACTTCGCGACGTTTATCTAGCTTCTTCACATGACGAAGGTCTGTCAATATTTTCCTTGTTGCACAGGGCCCTAGAGGCCCAGAAAATGGAAGTTGGCTTCACGGACTGACACCAAGTCGTTCATCAGATAAATGCCCCATGTAAGCGGCCCTGCTAGTTCTAACAGCTTCAAACTAGGTGCCCGTAAAATAAAAACCTTCAAAGTCACCGCCCGTTTACATCTGATTCTCAAACTCCTCAAAACCATTCTCTTGCCAATGAGCTCTAGGGGACCTGCAAAATCACAGTGGACGATTGACAAATCCTCAAGAACCGGGCAGGCCGAGATCAGAGTCGTGAGCGTCGTAGAATTGAATCTGGCCTTGCAAAGATTGAGCGTGCTCAAACAGGGAAGATGGGCGGGAGCAAGGAAGCAAGTGAAGCACTCACTTGTTCAACTCCAACCTCTTCAGAGTTGCACTGGTGAAGGTGAGGGAAGGCACTCTGTAGTACGCCTTCTTAGTACTATTTTGGAAGTTCAAGAGCAGTTCTTCAACGCCTCTTCTCGATTCCCCGACCGATCAAGAGATCGATCTCGTGGGCATGGCTGCAAGGGCGTCGAATTCGATGCGCAGTTTCTTCCACTTCAAAGACAAGAGTTGAGAGGCAACTTGGTTGTAAGAAATGATGGTCTTGTTCCAGAAGGCCGAGTTCAGTTTCCGGCGTCCTATCGGCCTCTTTACGATCAAATCGACGCCGTGGATGTGCTTCCACCCATTCCTCCATGCTCTGGACCGGATGATCGTCCGCGCAGCCTCCTTGGACGGAAGAAACGATAGAATGTCAACGAGGAGATGATCCGGCAAGGTATCGATTGAAGCCACTCGATCATCTTTCGGACATAGCTTGAGCCGCTTGACAGCCCTGTAGCTGCTGCAGTTGTCGGACATTTCTACAAGGACAATACTAGCAGGAATCCTCAGCCAATATACGTTCCATAAATTCTATTGATTTGCATGCCACTTAAACTTAGTTTAATTGCTTCTATAAAAAAGAAAATCTATACCAACTAGGCATCAAAGTTTTAAATATATGGTGTGGTATAGGGTATAATTGGCTCAATCACATCAAACTGGATTTAAGCAAATTTTTAAACTTGTAAAAAGACATATTTTATTGGACATTGAAAATATTTTTTGGGGGTCAAATATTTAATTAATGTCATTTTTAACAACAATCAGGTTTTGGAAAAGTATCGGATTGAGAAATTATATTAAATTAAAATGGTACGAAAGCCTAAACCTAATTAGATTTTAATAGGGTATGTGATATATATATTTAGGGGTGAGCAATTAGCTTGTTCGACTCGGAATTGAACTATCGAATAGTCATTTGGTAGCCGGATCATCCAAAATCAGATCGAAATATATTTGGTTCAATCTAGTTCTGGTACCCGAATAACCAAAATTTAAAAATAATTTATATAAAATAATATATTTATTTAATTATTTAACCAATATTATGTCATTATTTTAGCAAAGATAATCATTTAATAAGTAATTTTAAATATATATCATATTTAAAAATAAAATTTTATTATAAAACTATATAATTTTATAATAATTAATATAAAATATAGATTTTATAATATTTTAAAAAAATCAGTTTATTCAGTTATTTTGATTTGATTCGGTTCCAAATCGAAATATCCATATGCAATTTAATTTGGGTATTTTTCAATTGAAAACCGAACTAAATTACCCTAAAAACCAAAGGTTTCTGGAGGTTTGTCGATTTGAGCATACTATGCTCACCTCTATGAATTATATTGGGCGGACCAAAGTATGGCATTAAACGTGTGCTAGATATGCTCCCCACACGTCACGTCCAACAGGATTGAATTTTTATTCTTTTTATATCTATTTTATATATCAGTTAACTTTGTACCAGTCTTTTTTAATATTAGTTCATATTACATTCTTTTATATGCTTTTCAGTGTATATCTCGTTGGGTATGTGCAAAAAACTAATTGAACTCAACTCAAAATGTTAATTACAAACATTTTTAGATTATATTATGTCTTTTTCTTTTAAAACATATATCTATGTTATTATTATAGTACTATACAGCAAAAAAATCTACGACAAATTGCCATGTGTTATTATTCACAATGTATCTTTTAGTATGTTACAAATTTACCGTTACTCGTTAGGAAACATTAGTTAAAAGTAGTAACTAATAGTTAAGTATAATTCAATTAAGAACAATAATATATAATAGGGCGTTTGCATAAGGTTGTTTTGCGCCCATTTACTGCCAAAATATAAACATTTGTTAAAAGTAGTAAGTCATAGTAAAGCATAATTCAATTAAAAATAATAATAAATAATAGGGCATTTGGTTACGTTAATACATGTTTATTTATGAGCGAAAATATAAAACAGTAATGATAACGGATAGAAAGGTATTAAGAAAAATATTAACAAAATATAAAGGCGTAGAGGTTGTTTTATAAAGCTTTATAAAATGTTAAAAAAGTTGAGCCTTATATATTTTTTTCAATGCCCATCCCTCACTCTTTTCTTGTCAAATATAATTTTATCAACTATGTCATTTTTTATAATTTAATAAAACAAAAATTATGTAAAAGTTTTATAAAAAATTTCAATTACAAGCAAACGCCCTATAAAATACATAAAGAAAAGTAGGGATATAGTTTGCCAAAAAAAGACGTGATTTCACTGTATTCACTATAAATAACATTTATACAATTAGGCCCTACTTTGAGTTCAACAATTCTTAAGTAAGTATAATTATTATATTAACAAATTAGTAAATATTGGATAATTAAGGAAGAATAATATTAAAGAATTTTAAAAATAAATATAATGGATAAGACCATAAAAAAATAAACCTCAAGTATAGTACAAATTAAATATTACAAATAAATATTGTAGATAAAAGTTTAATTAAACCATATTATGTTCTAAATCAAATTATTTTTATGTAAAAATATAAATTAGTTGAAAGCTAATCAATATAAGAATAATAAATAGTAAGAACTAGTCACTCTCAAGGTGTCTAGTCTTCGAATAAATTATTATTACTTTAACTATATCTTTCTTATTAATACGTGTCTGCTCATTGAACAGTACATTCCTTTCAATTTATACCTCTTTCATATATTTATTATTTTTATTCAATTTGCAAAAAGGAAAGCAAATAATATTTTCCAAATTGCTTGGAAAGTATAAATAAAAAAGAAAATAGAATTACATAAAATATTTAAAAATGAATATAGATTTTTCATTAGATAAAATTTTAAAAATTATTAATTTCTGCAAATGAATTTTAAAATATAATGATTTTGCAACCTAACTCTAAACATATTTGCCATGCATTTATTGATTTACTAGATATTGACCGAAGTAAACAAGTAATTTAAACTAATGCTATCTTATTCAGAGTAGTCACTCTGAGAAGTTTATGTAAATATTTTTATATATTTTAATAGTATAAATCAGAAAAGCTTTGTTTTTTTAATAAAAGTTAAAAATAAAAAAAGAGACTAAAAAATAAAATAAATCCTTAATAGGGTTCGTAATCCGGATACCTTATACCGGCGATATCCGGTCGGCAACGCCACTTTACTGCTACTCTTCTTCCTGTCCCCTTGTCTCGCCGTCGCCGGTGCCCACTTTACTCGCCGTCGTCGGCGCCGGAGCTGGGTAGGATGAGCTATTCCATCACCCTTCCTTCTATCTCCTCTCCACCTTTTCGTTCCCGTTGTCTCCTCCCGAGGTGGCTGCAAAGAGACTCCTGCCCTGTTGCTCGCTTTGCAGAAAGGTACCATTTTTTTGTCATGCATGATTACATATATGGTGTTATATGCATTGATGTATATATAAAATCTGAGTTTGAATTGTTGTGTTGCCTCAAGCTGTGGTAGTTTACCTGGTTTTGATTCTTTTTAACATTTAAAGGCTGTGCCGTGGCAGAACAGTTTGTTATGCTTGCTCCCTTCTCATTGTATGAATTCAGTGGTATCTTGTTTTCATGATTCCAAGTGGTTTTACGTGTATTGATTGGTATGTAGTGTTCATTTGATTTGTTACATTGCCTCAAAACAGTGATATGATCGTTATTTTCATTTTTTGACACTGGAAGTTTAGTTTTTCGTGTGTGGGTTTGTTTTGTGATGATGGTCGAAGCTTTAGTTGGTATTTTATGCGGTATAGCTGGTTATTGAAATCCCTGCTGTGTATATGAAGCGTTTAAATTTCGTTTAGCTTCTATTGAGGAAGAACTTAGTTTTCATTTTTTCCCTTGAGGTCATGTGGGACTCGCTGATGTCTATATCACCCCTTCTTTAATTACTCAAAGGGATCCTTAAAGGATCTATCCTTTAATTTATATTATAATGAGAAATTGTCATTTAAGTGTCGGGTTATGCTCGGAATGTGAATGTTTTCTGCATTTCTGAACTGTTAATTCAAGGCCTTTTGTTTTCCTAATATTGCTATGCATGGATTGGCAGGTTGTTCATTCTGTGAAATCTTCGATTCGGATGGAAGAAGAGTCTTGTGTCAGTTTTAACAATGGATTTAACAATAGAATATACAACGGATTTAACAAGAGAATACAGATAACTGAGCGAGCTTGTACATTGTTTAGCTCCTTCTTTCATCCATTTTGGAAAGTTAACATATTATCTATTAGACATCTGTCATCACTTGTGCGCCATGGTTTTCCAAGATGTGGAGGATGTGCTTCCAGTTATTATCAGATTATCTTAAGTTGGCACAAAAAGTTCAAAAGCCATTTTTCGGTTTATCTCATACACCTAGCTATGGGAATGGTGCTCATAATGTCTTTCTCATTGGCTGTTAGTCATACACCTTCTTGTAAGTATCCATATGCAAATGATTTTACATTTCAATTCAATCGATAAAAAAAATGGACCATTATCAAAATGTAATCAATATTAATAATCTTCTGTCGCTTACTTCAGGGGCACTTTCAGAAGAAAATCTTCTTTTCTTGGAAGCCTGGAGGACGATAGACCGAGCATATTATGATAAATCGTTCAATGGGCAAAGTTGGTTTCGATATAGAGAAAATGCTCTTCGCAATGAACCAATGAACACACGACAGGAGACATGTATTAGTCCACTTTCTGATTGTATTGGTCATGGATGAATCATTTCTTCTTCAAATCTTACTATTTCTCTTTTGACCCAGATGCTGCAATAAAAAAAATGCTCGCATCCCTTGATGATCCTTTCACTCGATTTCTGGAGCCAGAAAAGTTTCGAAGTTTTCGGGTAACAGTCCCATCCCCTTCCCCTTGTACTCTTGCTTATTAGAATGTGGATTGTGTCTTTTGTGTACATACTTACTCTAGCCATACCTGAACTGATGGATGTTTATAAGGATATGTTACTCTTTAAGATGGACAAATTTTTTTTATATTTATCTGATAGTTTTTTCAATGCAGTCTGGCACTCAAGGTGCTCTTACTGGTGTTGGACTTTCAATCGGCTACCCCACTGGTCTCAATGTGCCCTCCGGGTTGGTTGTGATTTCTTCTTCACCTGGAGGGCCTGCCTTCAGAGCTGGGATAATGCCAGGAGATGTTATTCTTTCTATTGATAATACAACTACTGAAGCTATGGGTTTATATGATGCGGCAGAAAGGTTACAGTAAGTGGACCTTGATATATGCATTGTTGAGTATCATTTATATTGTGTTTCAGATGAATTTAGTTTACTTATAGAGTCATTTTAAGTAAATTTTGGTGCTATTGCAATTTTTTTGCTGCTAATGTGTTAGAGCATTTTTAGTTGTCACAGCCACTTTTAGAACTATGGTATTCTGTTAACAAAAGTTCACTACAGGGGTCCTGAAGGAACTTCTGTGGAGTTGTCCATTCTGAGTGGACAAGATTTAAAACAGATTTCATTAAAGTAAGTTCACTGTCATTGCAGTTTTGGTAATGGTCTGGCACCTTATCTGTTGTAAGGTCAGAATATTTCATTTTTTAAGCAAAATCCTAATGATTGTATGTATGCTGTTTACAGGCGTGAGAAAGTTTCATTAAATCCAGTGAAGTCTAGATTATGTGAAGTTCAAGGTTCTGAGAAGGAGGTTTCTAGAATTGGCTATATCAAACTTACATCATTCAACCAAAATGCTTCTGGTTTGTATTGTCGGGCCTTTTGGAGAATAAGTTTAACCCCTTCCTTTTACTTTAGAAATATGATATGATTCACTTAGTTTCTCCATGGTTTGTGAAGTTTGCAAATGTCAAATTGCAGGGGCAGTGAAAGAAGCTATTGAAACATTACAAAGAAATAATGTGAATGCTTTTGTGTTAGACCTACGGAATAACAGGTGCTTAATTTACATGTTTGCTTGTTTCTACTTGAAAGTAGTTTTTCATGGTATTTACTATGGATGCAGTGGAGGTCTTTTCCCTGAAGGAATTGAGATTGCAAAGATTTGGTAATTGCTTCCAAGCTTTGTATTTGAATATGGATAAATAAGCGCACTTTGACAGCTGAAAAGCTTACAAATTTGCCCATTTTCCTTTCAAGTTAGCATCAGAAGATACTTATCTTAGATGACTGGTACAGGAATATGAATTGATAGGGATTGGTTGTCCAGTGGATTTTTTGATTCTGCTTCTTCTCCAGTGTAGGTTGGAGAAAGGTGTGATTGTGTATATTTGTGATAGCCGCGGTGTTCGTGATATTTATGAGGCAGATGGAAGCAATGCCATTTCATCAACTGAACCTTTGGCTGTCTTGGTAATTTTCTCTTCTGGTCTCGGTGATTCATTGAACAGATTTTGTATTATTGACTCCAATTAGTGGTGGTCTCATCTATGTTGTTGTTTCCTAGACGCACTGATAAGCACATGACACTCCTGATGATGTGATAATGTGTTTTCTTGTGTAGTATTTTGAAATAAGAAAGTATTAACTGATTACTTGATTGTTATGTAATTCACAACTAGTGACCTCACCAAGTTCCCAATCCATTTAGGTGAATAAAGGTACTGCAAGTGCCAGCGAGATATTAGCAGGCGCTCTGAAGGACAACAAGCGTGCAGTTTTGTTTGGAGAGCCCACATATGGGAAAGGGTAAGATTGCTTGTATCTCATGCGGAATATGTACTTATGAGTCTTCTATGCTATTACACATTCTTCTTGTGCAGGAAGATACAGTCGGTTTTTGAGCTAGCGGATGGCTCTGGTTTAGCTATTACTGTTGCCAGGTATGAAACACCAGCTCATACTGATATAGACAAGGTGAGATTTCTCTTTCAAGTTTATTTTTCTCAAGTGTATTTTTCTCACCTATATTCATGCATCATTTGTTAACATTAAGGTTTCTCAAATTTGGGTACTTAAAAAGTTTTAATCTCGTTTCATATGAACACATCTTAGTTTAAGCATCATTTGCAATTTCATATCAATTTTCTTTATTTGTGATAAAGGTTGGTGTAGTTCCGGATCACCCGCTACCAGCATCATTTCCTTTGGATGAGGATGGATTCTGCAAATGCATTAAGGATCCTTCATCATCTTGCAATGTCAATAGTGTCACATTGTTTTCCAGATGATTCTTAATTCACTGTTATAGAAGTTGACATTCTGCTTATAAGCTATCACCAAGCAATGTCTCTTCTAAATTATATTGAAACAATTCTTTTGACCTTTGGCAAACCAATCATTTGTTATCAATGTTATTGTAAAACCCTATTTTCAGGTTAGGGTTTTACCCAATTTTAGTTTTTCCTTGTTCGGGTCCGTATTGAGTCAGTTTGAACGAGCTCGAGCTAGACTATTTTTCAGAATATGAATATGGGGCTTAGATGGCCATATAAATATATTATAGAGGTTGAGTATGCCCGACATTGGATATGATAATTTCAGTTATGATATTGTATAGAATGAGTTATCAGTATATACACACGAGGTATACATATAATTTTTATTAGTTAGCAAGGATTTTAGGCCTAGATCTAGGTCGTAGTAGCGTTAATACCTGTTTGAGATTTTCAGGGTATCTTATTATATGTATTATAAGGATTTTAGACCATTGGATTATGCCCTATAGGCCTAGCTCAATTGCGCTTAGGGTTTTGAGGCTCATTTACCTTTTTGCTTCGATTCCCACCTATAGAGTCAATTTTAGGACTTTAGTCAGTTTCGACTTCGGACAATCTTGATTTGAGCTTTTCGTCCATATGTATGTAGGCTCTACTAGACCACGAGTTGTCGGACGTTCTGATCGTGCCACATGGCAAGATTTGAGCCGTCCATGTCGACCCTAATTTTCTCCTATTTATATTTCAAACACTTTCATTGATTTTCATATCTACACCCTTTAGTGCCTCCAATACTTTGGCTCGTTGCCGGCGAGTTTCCTCCTCGCCCCCGACCATTGGAGCAGTAGGGCTGTGACCACCTCACGGCCGACTATCAGTCCGTACCTACAATCGTCACTGGCGCCACCATAATCACGGCCGGTGATGACGTTTTTGCTGCCACCGTCACCACCCGTTCGGGCCGTTTTCCAGTGCCAACGAATGTCCCCTGGTGAGATTTATAGTTTGGGATCGACATTGACCTTTGTCGTGGCCGCGATTGCCCTCAGCGACGCACACTTGTATGGTGGTATTTATGGTCATTTTCGGGCCAGCCACCAGATCGGACATTGCCGACTGTCAGCCCAAGATTGGTTCATCTTGTCGAGGTTGACATTTTGAGACCACCAACGACCACACCCCAGCCGCGATCGCCGCCGCCGACGTCGCCGCACTGGGCGGCGATCCGCCCTCTTTCTTGATGTGTTCCGGCCAACCAGTGGCCAAACTTCAGTTGATTGTCACCACCTAATAGCTCCACCTTGATGCCCTCTACTGACCCTAACCGGTGGCGACCCCAACCTGGCTGCCATCGGTGTTTTTCGGCGACGGCACCGTTGCCCTCGTCTGGCCCGTTTACCCGGTTCGTGTTTGCCTGCCCACGTTTGCATTCACCTGATCATGTCGAGTCCGCCAGTCCATGTCCATGCCCGTGTCCATCAACCTAGCCGACCCAATCCGAACAATTTATTTAACCCAAACCATGTTAACTCAGCCCAATCTGGTCTAGTTTAACTCGGTTTGGTCCGATTTAGCATAGTTTCAACTCGTTTTTGGTCGTTTCTCGACTATTTTTGGTAATTTGAGAACCTGTATATTAGTTTAGATGCATATTCACATGATTTAGCATGATCGAATGTTATAATTATTTTTCTTTGTTTATAATTTTATTTATTGATTGATTGATTATTATTTATTTATATTCATATGTGTATCATATATGATAAATGTTTACATGATTATTTGGTATTATTAATATTATATTTACTTGTGAATATTAGTCTTATTATGTTTACTAAATTGTATATATATATATATATATATATTTGTTATGTGTATGTTATTTTTTATTTGTATTTAATTAGGTATTCTTGTATTGCATGACTATGATATTATTAATATTCATGATTAATGTGTATTAACTATTTGTGTATTTATTTATTTATTAAAGTATTATATATATATATGTTTACTAACATGAGTATATATGTTGATATTTACTCATGTTTAACTATATATTTATATAATATAATTGTATTATTATTTTATGATTAGAGTATTGGTTCTTGTTTATGTACTTATTATTTATTTAATTATCTATTAGTGTATTTTCTTGTTTATTTATTTATTTATTTATTATTATTATATCTCGATTTTTGTGCCACGTGTTTAGTTATAAGTTTGTTAGCACTGTTTTCTTTATTAGGATGTATTGATGATATGAGCAAACACCACAAACATGCATTATATAGAGCTGTTAGTATTTTACTTCGTAATGGGTTCCGTGTAGGTTTCGGAGTCCGAACTCGCAGTAGATATGTAGATACGCTTGGAGCTTGGAGCTTGGACCACAAGTCCGTACGATTATCCCTTCTGCTTGACTTCTTGCGTGTCGAGTTTAATCGTATTTATGCCGGCGGTGTTTTATCAAATCTTTCCGATATCGGTCATTTAGTCATGTTTTCTACGCATGTTTAATAAAACTATGAGGATGAGATTCCTTATTAGTTTTCAAACTAAAACTCCAAAAATGTATAATACAAGCCTCTTCCCTAGACCTATTATATAAGTATGCGTATTTTTACGGACTTCATGAATAAGAGAATGAGTGGTATAGAGATATGTATGGACTACACAAGTATTCCTTCAAACCTTGAGGTAGTGCGGTGTATGAGGGTACTGCGTAATGCAGCTCATTTTCGAAATTTATGACACTAATTTAACAATTCCTTTTGCTACTCGAGTACCATGGTAGGTGATATGGAAGATGTGAAGGCGTAAACGTTGTATGTATGAATATGATTATGAGCCTTGCATGCGAGTTGAACCTTGCTTGAGTATGTTTGTTTAATGCCTAGTGTGAGGCAATCTTAAAATTTTATAAGTTTTTGTGGGTAATGAAATACTTATTTGCCAATTTGTATTAGTTATTTTTCGGACCAGTAACATTTGTTATTGACGTTTTTATATAATATATGTAGGTCTTGCAATCTTGAGTCGATTTTGGTGGGAGGACAGATAAATACTACATACACTTGAGCTTAGTGCAATTATTTATTTTCTTACTTTTATTTATGTTCGACATGTTTTGACATGTATTAAAGGTGTCTTCTATTCTCATGACACCAAGAAGGTTGTTTCGATCTATTTATCAATCGATTCATACCGACCGATAACTTTAAACATGACTCAACTCGATCGTAATATTTCTGATCCGGTTCTTAGGTAAACCGAAATCGGGGTGTTACGGTTATAATTTGATAGTTTTTTTTAATTTTTTGAAGAAGATACTCTTTTTTATAAAATGATGATCAGTAAAATATTGAGAGGATTATTTAAATTTTCTGCTGACAGGGTTAGATAAAACAGATGTTTCATCCTCTTGTATGAAAGTGATTCTGATTTTTTTGCAAGTTGAAGGAGGTTCTTGAATGTGGATAAATAGTTGGAGACTGTTATGGTTAATTAGTAGCATTGTTAATACTTGAGGGCATTTTTGGTAATTCATAGAGTGTTAGAGATAGTTGAGGAAAACTTTGTTAAAGACAGTTTTTGTATATTCTGAATATGATTGTCGGATATGTTCTCAGTTTCTCCCTTGTTCTTCGTTCACTATGAATTTTGGTGACGAGGTTAGAATTTATTGTTCGAATTGTTTTGATCGCAAGCTCTTGCGATCGATCTAGGTTCGAAGGAGATCTGTTCTGGCCAAATCGGAGTTGTTGTCATGTGATTTGCGACAAGATCAGATCATGGTGACTTCAACGAAAGGTCCATCAAAACAGAACGGTCAAAGTCGTCCAACTAGAAGGAAGATCTTGTAACACAACGGTATCAGAGTCTGGGCCGGTGGATGCACGAAGATTTCAATCAAATGCTCATGGAGATCAATCCAATGACAATCGAGAACGGGATCAATCTTCTACATCTTTGCACGTGCATAGACCTTCCTCTCTGAATACTTAACAATTGCTCTCTGAATTAACCACAGACAAAATGATAAAAAAATTCTCTCGATTTTCCAAAATTTTTAGGAGATGATGATCCTACAGATTGGATTGTGATTGTAGATTAGTATTTTAAATTTCATAAAATTGTTGAGGAGGATAGAGCAATTATGGCCGCCTTTAATTTGCAAGGTAAAGCTAGGAAATGGTATCAAATTTTTTTCCAGAAAGGAAGTATAGATTAATTGGGAAAGATTCAAATGAGCTTTGTTATCTCGTTTTGGTCCGTCGGACTTTGACAATTACTTGGTCAGCTATCAAACTTGGTGCAAACAGGATCAGTGCAAGATTATTTGGATGAATTTGAGGATCTTCTTTGTAAAACTAGAGGATTACCTCAAGAAGAATTAGTATCTTGTTTTGTGAGTGATGTAAAGGAATCAATCAGGATAGAAGTGGCAGTTGCTGAACCGAAGCAGTTAGACTAGCTAAGAAATATGAAAGAAGAATGCTGAACAGGAAGAAAAACATAAAGACAACTTGGGAAAAAATAGCTAATCATAGTGAATTTGGGAAAAAGATGCAAACGGAATCTACTGGGGATAAGAAACCAAAAATTCAAGCAATAAAAAAGTGGATTTTTTCTGAATTACAAGAGAGGAAAGCAAAGGGGCTATGTTACAAGTGATGAAAAATATGTACCTGGACATAATTGTCAAAAAATTTTCATCATTGAGGTGGAGTGGGATGTAGAACAACAGGAAAGTAAAAATGATGAAGCAGACAGTATAGAGGAAGAGGATTCTCAGCCAGAAATGTCATTGAGAGCTATAGATGGGAGTCTTTTACCTGTTACTATGAGGGTGATAAGCTTGATAAAGGGCAACCCTGTGATCATACTCAGACTCGGGAAGTACTCATCATTTCCTTAGTAAATCTGTAGTGAAAACTCTCACAATTTGCACAAATGTAGCCACTTAATTGTCTGTAGTTGTTGCGAGTGGTGAAAAAATCAAAAGTCAAGGCATCTGTGTAGCACTTCCTCTCACAATTCAAGCCATGAGTTTAAAGTAGATTTTCATGTGCTACAATTAAATGATTATGATGTTGTATAGGGAACTAAATGACTAAAAGATGTAGGACCTGTTGCGTGGGACTTCACAAGGATGCAGTTAAAATTTACAAAGGAATCCCAATAGATCAGTTTGCAAGACTTAAATTCTAATCACACTGCTTTGATATCAGGAAAAAAAATGGCCAATGATTTAAGGAACAACAAACCAATAATAATAGTAAACGTGTAGCAATCTGAAGAAGAGATAGCTGTCTCTGAATTGAATAATTGGCAGCAAGAGGAGTCACAACATATTTTAAGAGAATTTAAAGATGTGTTTGAGACTCCACAAAGATTGCCTCCTAAAAGAGCTTTGGATCATCATATTCCTCACAAAGATGGAACACAACCAGAGAATGGTAAACGCTATAGGTACCTCCATATCCAAAAAGAAGAGATAGAAAAGCAGATTATGGAAATGCTCACACAAGGGACTATCCAACACAACAACAATCCCAATTCTTCTCCAGTTTTGTTAGTTAAGAAACATGATGACACTTGGAGCTTACGTGTAAATTATCGAAATCTGAGTAAAGCTATATTGGATGAGCTACATGGTTCTAGATTTTTTCTAAGTTGAACATTAGGTTGGGGTACCATCAAATTAAGATGCACGAAAGTGCATTTCAAACCCATCATGGGCATTTTGAGTTCAAAGTAATGCCTTTTTGGCTATCTAATGCCTCTTCAACATTCCAAGCATTAATGAACCAAGTATTCCAAAAGTTCTTAAGGAGATTTTTGTTAGTCTTTTTTACGATATTCTCATTTTCAGTAAGGATTGACAGTCACAATTGGATCATTTGAAGCTGACTTTTACTGTTATCAGGGAGCATCAGTTGCTTGTGAAACAATCTAAATGCCAACTTGGTATTTTTAAAGTGAAGTATTTGGGTCATATAATCAGTGAGCAAGGGGTGACAATGGATGAAGATAAAGTGAGAGCTGTTAAGGAATGGCCACAACCTAAATCCCTAAACACTTTGAGTGATTTTTTAGGTCTAGACGGATACTATCGAAAATTTGTGACGGGATTTGAGAAAAATAGTTGAGCATTTAATTCAAATGCTCAAGAAAGGAGCTTGTGTGTGGTCTGAGGAAGCTCTCAAAGCGTTTCACAATCTGAAGTCAGTAGTGGTTTCAGCTCCAATATTGTCATTACCCGACTTTTCAAAGCAATTCATCATTGAGTGTGACGCTTCAAATTCAGGTGTGGGTGTTGTATTGCAATAGGATGGAAAACCGATTGCTCTCTTTAGTAAAGCTCTACATGGTAGAAATTGTGTTTTATCAGTTTATGACAAAGCCTTGGTCCTTGTAGTCCAGAAGGGAAAAATTATCTCTTGGGCAGATAGTTCAAAGTCCATATTGATCATTCAAGTTTGCGTTACTTGTGAGAGCAAACTATTCATCACCACAACAACAAGAATGACTACTGAAGTTAATTTCATTTGATTTCTCAATTCATTACAAAAAGGGCAGAGACAATGTAATTGTCGATGCCCTGTCTTGTCGTCATGGAGATGAAAAGCTGCAGTCACAATTTTCCTCTGGTTCAAAAGCACAACTCTTGCCACTCTCGGTGGTGATACCCGAATGGCTGGATACAATAAGAGATGAAGTCCAAAATCATCCAGATTTACAGGAAAAGTTACAGATGCTACAAAAAGAGAATTATCTGTTAAGTGGAAGCTTGTAGATGAGATTTTGTATGTCAAAGATCAAATTTATTTAACATCCAATTTATGTCTAATTGTCACCATATTGAGGGAGATGCACACTGCAGCCCATGAAGGTTTTCTCAAAACTATGCAAAGGGTCAAACAAGTGTTTTATGGATCATAGCGTGAGAGATTTCATCAAACGTGAGGTTTGCCAAGCTAACAAAACTTCTCAAGTAGCTCCAACAGGCCTTCTTTTCCCATTGTCAATTCCAACCATGGTCTGAACTGATATTGTAATGGATTTCATAGAGGAATTGCCGAAATCAAAGGGCAAGTCAGTGATCCATGTAGTAGTGGATAGACTCAGCAAGTATGCACATGTTATGGCTTTACAACATCCCTACTCAGCTCTACAAGTGGCAAAAAATTTTTTTGAGAACTTTAAACTTCATGGTCTACCCAGCTACAATAGTTAGTGACAGGGATCCCCACTTCTCATCTTCACAAGTAAATTCTGGTTATAATTACTTAGACTAAAGGGTGCGACATTCAACCTAAGCTCTTATTATCATCTACAAACGGATGGTCAATCTGAAGCTGTGAATGAATCATTGGAGGTGTATTTGAGATGTTTGTGTTCTGATAATCGAAGTCATTGGCTTGAGTGGTTGCCATGGGTGGAGTATGTATATAACACTAGCAACCATACCTCCACTAAAACATATGAAGTTTTGTATGGAAGATCACCACCTACTTCGATGGCCTATATTCCGAGAACTGCAAAAGTACATGAAGTGGAATAACAATTGCTGAGGAGAGATCAGCTGTTGCAGGAAATTTGTTTTCACATTCAAAGAGCGCAGGACAGGATGAAGATCAATCATGACAAAAAGAGAACAGAATTGGAGTTTGATGTGGGTGATTGGGTATATGTTAGACTCCTTTCTTATAGACAACATTCGGTAATGTCCAAGACCAATCACAAATTGTCACCACGTTTTGCTTGTCCATTTCAAGTGATCAAAAAAATAAGTTCAGTGGCGTACAAGTTGCTTTTACCTCCGCAAGCCAAAGTTCATAATACATTTCATGCATCAATGTTAAAACCATCTTTGGGAATCCATGATACAAAACATGTTGATCTTTTGCAACAAGTGACAGTTGAAGGCACTTATGTGATGATTCCCAAAATAGTTGTAGATACCAGGTATGTGGACAATAGAAAACAGCTTCTTATTCAATGGAAAGGCACTCCATAATCTGAAGCAACCTGGGAGGGCGAGAGTGAAATTCTCGAGAAGTACCCAACATTCCATCCTTGAAGACAACGATTTTTTTTGCGAGGGGAGGGAGCCATGTTATGGTTAATTAGTAGTATTGTTAATACTTGAGGGCATTTTTGGTAATTCATATAGTTTTTATAAATAGTTGAGGAAAACTTTATAAAAAATAATTTTTGCATATTCTGAATATAATTGTGGGATTTGTTCTCAGTTTCTCCCTTGTTATTTGTACACTGCAAATTGTGGTGACGAAGTTAGTGTTTTTGATTCGAATGGTTTTGATCGATCATTCTCTTGTGATCGATCTAGGTTCAAAGGAGATCTGTTCTATCCAATTCGAGCAAGATCAGATAATGGTGGCTTCATCGAAAGGTCCGTCAACACAAAAGGGCAAAGTCGTTTTACCGGAAGAAAGATCTTGTAAAAGAGACTTATTATTTAGTCATCATTATTAGATAATTTGGCTAGCTTGGAAATCTAAATTAGAAATGTCTGCCTTTTATGCTCTATACCTGACATTTTTTGCTTAATTGTGACTTATTTTTGACTTATTTAATTGGTGCCTTGTTATATTGAAATAAGCCAGCTAACTAATTCTAGATGCCTAAAGAAGACCGAGAAAAGATGAGAAATATAATGTATGTTTACATATGCTCATAGGGCATTGACAGTTGACCGGTTCATCTAAAATCAAGCCCGTCAAAATTCGGTTTGACTTGCCCGATGAACAATCTTACAAATGCATCAATTGGATCTCATCAGAATTGAATAAGTCAACCCATTTGATCCACATAGTTTAGGGATGAGTTCGTATCGAATATTAATCATTACTAGGCAAGATATTGCACCATATGCCATTAATACTACATATAATTTTTAATTTTATAGATAAGTTTTTATTGAATAATATGATAACTATAATAATCTAGTATTTTGTATATAAATTCTAATTGACTTTAGAGATAAATTATAATTCAATGAGAAGATAAATTGTAATAATTTGATTTTTTATTGTTTTATTTTTATTACATTTTAATTAGTTAATACTCTTACTCTTAATGAGAAGCCACTATTGACTTTTAATGGCAAACCTGGATTTGATCTGATAAAAAAATGATACATCTTTTTAAAAGTAAAAATAAAAAAATAAAATTCATATAAAATTAAGAGATTAAAGATATATTATTTTTTATATTTAAAAATATATCAACTCTTTTTAATAAAAAGATAATCAAACATCATGCTTTGATAAAAAGTAAGAGATATAATCAATAAAAACCATAATAATTAGCCAATCAAAATTTAAAAAAATTAAATCATTATATTCTATCTTCTTATTTAATTAGAGTCTATCTTTAATGTCGGAGTCTATATCTAATGTATCATATCATTACATTCTTTTTCATTATTTAACAAGGGTTTAGTTTATAAAACTAGAGTCAATTTTCTAATAAAGGAAACATATGGTACATCTTTCCTAATTTTTATAAAATATCATTCTTCCATTTGGATCATATATAGGTTGGATCACCCCAAACCCTTACTCTTATGTTTGAATGGTCTGAATTTGTATCAAACTCCATTCGATCAATTATATATTAGTAAGAACTTGTTCTTATACCTAAATTTGAGAGATTCATAATTATTTCTTTGTAATGTTTCTAGTTGATGATGTAATGTTAGCTCCCTGGCCATAGTCTTTTTGTTAAAAATATCCGTTAATGATTTCCTTACATCTGTAGTAGTATCTAGTCCAACAACTTGACGAAGAATTTCTTCACTCAATGAACCAATTATCTATCCCTTTATTAATTTATCAGTCTTTGTCCAAGCCACAAATTCTCCATTAACAACAATTGAATGAGATGAACTAATGTATAGAGGAGAATGAATAGATCTATCAATAAATCCGATACAGTTCCGTGATTCGATCAAATTCAATATCTTAGATTCCCATAGTAAGAAGTTCTTCGCATTAAGCTGAATTGTTACAAATGATTGGAGCATGAACGTGAATGAGAAATTAATAATGAAGTGAGGAGTTTAGAAGCATAGCATTTTATTTACATTATCTCCACACTCCTATCTCTAATCAGTAGTACGATAAAGAATTAAAGCAGTTAAAGAAGTCGGCCAAATCCGTGTACATGGTGAGACAAGCAAAAGATCCAATCCATTCAATAAAGAGTTTTCTTTTTCAAAAAAGAAAAAGATCCTACTGATTTAATATTTGCCTATGTACAGGATGTACTGAAATGTCGCCGACATCAATCAAAGGATATTTGCATATGTACAGAACGTACTGAAATGTCGCCGCATCAATCAAAGGATACACGAACTGATAAGGCTTTACGCTTATTACAACCGGGTATATGGAAAATGGAAGTAGCAGAAATAAATAGCAAGAAATACATTTTCAGAGGAAATAAGCTGTTTTTACTCGTTGGAATAAGCAATTGAATCGAAATGCTTAATCCACACACCTACACACTTACTACGCACGTTTCAAAAATATAAAAGTAAAAAAAATCTTATCATACTCACATGAACTATCCGACTAACTAATTTTTTTAATTATCATTTCAAAACAGTTTATAAATGAATTGTTTGACAAATTTTTTTATAGATTTGATATGAAATTAACCATTGCAATCAAATGCCCCTATAACTATTTTGTCCATAATTTTAAATATTATATTCGTAAAAAAACCAAACGATGTGTCGGATAGATTTAAAATTTATTATTTTTATTATTATATATATTTAAAATATAATAAATTAATTTCAAATAAATATTATTATCCTAGTTATAAAAGTAGTACATGTTTATTTAATTTTAATGAAAAATTATAGTCGTATACAAATATTAAAGGCGTTCTAAAAAATTTAATAATTAAAATGAATTCATTTTTGAAATGGTTTTTACCAAAGAGGATTACACTCTATGTTTTTTCCCTAATAATAAATAAAAATATATAAATAAATAAAAATATGTAAAAACTTAATTAAGTATGTATTATTAAGTAAAAAACTTTATTTTCAGTACTTCAATTATAAATATATTAAAATTTATCAATATTTTTAATTTCTTAATTTCAGTATAACTATACTCCAAACTTTTTTCTAATAATGATAATAATAATAATAATCATAATTTTAAATTAAATAAGTGTTAATAAGCCGAAAGAGCTATCGTGGGGCCAAAATTAACTATAACTAAGAAAGATTGAAACATTATGCGAGTAGAAAAAAATTCTAGTATTTTAATGTAAAGTGGTTTGATTTT